>JAUESH010000024.1:10293863-10316073 GCA_032275165.1 Synergus magnus
CCAATTCACGGACATAAACAAATACTGTAACCCCATAAGTGAATGATAAGTGAATTTAGAAATGTCAAAATTGACATACGCTGTGAATTTTGACAAAAAACTGAAGTGTGGTGAATATGAATTCACGTGAAAGTGAAATCAAAGTGAAATGAAATCACATAATCGCCTCCCAGAATTAAAAGGGAAGCGTGAATTTTTGATGAATCTTCATTTCTAAAGAAGGAAAATATAAATTGAAGAATTAAATTGGAAATATATGGGGTAGAGTAAATTTGTCACATAGAGTTACGTGACAAAATGAAATTCATTACCATGAAAAGATTTTCTGCTAATGAAAAGTGAGCTAATTTCTGTGTCCGACTGTTCGCAAAAACAATATACCATTGACCGCAGTCCACTGCAACCAATTTGTATTCGTAGTATGTCTTGATTGCAATGCAATCAACACTCTAGCTTTGCATGACTGTCGTCTTTTTTAGAAATTTTTTTCCCTGGATTTTCATCACTGAAAGTGGCAAATGAACAGAAGACATTTTTTGCAAGCGAGCGATTTTCCATGGGAATATTAAACAATATTGCCTGACCTGAAAACAACTTTGATTAATTACCGGGAAATATACCTAATTAGTAATAGCTCGCGCCTCTAAACTATTTTGACTATTTTGGATATCATTCCAGAAATGGTTCTGCTTAGTCAAAGCAGCAGACACGTACTTGGCATGTAATGAAAGCCAGTACTTTATGCCATTTCATGCTTCAGTCACGCGATCAGAGTGCTTGCAGAATTTCAACCCTCCCTGTAGTTCAATATCCACGATCGCGCTGTCCTTGCCCAAGATTCATCCCATCCCATCAATCGTGATTGCTGTCGCCGCTTCATCGAAATCAAAGGTCACCATGTAATATAAATTTTTTTACATTTTTTTTCTAATTTTATGTCAATTTATTTTCCAAATTTTTGCAATTAATTTCCAATCTCTCGCAAAACAATAATCACATCAGAATGTTAGAGAATGAATCATCCCGGGAAAAAGAGAAGGGAAAGTTGCAACAGTGCAGAAAAATATAAACCTACTCTAAAGTATTTCGTAGCAAACGAAAAGCTTACGACCCTGTCAGCCAGGCAGAAAGTCACGTCCCGTCGATTTTATCCGTCGGTGGTACGACGAAATAACTTTTCTGGAAAAGAACGTGCGACATATATTCCCGACAATTTCTTCAAAACAAAAGAAGAATCCTCAAATCTACGAAAGGATTTTTCCATACTGAATTCGTCAAGAATAGATAAATTATGAATACAGATTTAAGGGTTTTTTTTAAGTCAATCAGTACCATTTAGAATGTTTAACTTCCAAAAAAAGTCAAATGAAATAGTTAAAAAAAAAAGTATATTGATAAATAGAAATCCAGACAATCATTATGGGTAGAGTTGCATTTGAGCGAGATGACCGAGAAACAAGCAGAAAAAATGAGATTCTCAATCCATTTGCGGGAAATTCTCGTTTCAACGAATATTCTTGCGGGTATATTCAAATTAATAAAATCAAATAAAGAAATAAGCAGAATAGCTAAAAAACACTACGAGAAATGCTTATGGTATTATCTTTTATTTTTAACTGGAAGCTTAGTCTTGAAAATACCGAGAAAGATAATTTGAATTGAATATTTACAATTTTTACGTCTCGTATGATGAGATAAAACGAGAAGTTCGAGAAAACTGAGGAAATTTGAAAATAAAAAAAGAGGACTTCTGCTAAACTGGGCAACATTGAACGAATTTCACGATCTTTTCGTCTCGTTGTGCAACAATAATTATGGGACAAAGTTGGAAAATTAAATCTACACAATTTTTTATAAAGAAAATCTTCATTTGTAATTAATAATTTATAAATAGAAATATTTTCTCTCTTGATCAACGCGTCAAATTACACGAGATCTTTGAAATTTTCAGAATTAAGTCTATACAGTGAGAGGGAATAGGGGGTAGAGTAATTAAACTCAAAAAGAAAAAAGGTAACGAAGCAGTCGCGTAACCCGAGCCTCGAACTGCAATGCCATCGTCGGTCTTGGAAGTTGCGGTGTTACGATTCTCAAGGGAAAAGTTTCGAGCTAGTTGGTTTGGTCGGTATATCCGCTGGAGAAGGAAATGACATTTTTTTTTGATAGAAAAATTGATGATAATAGGACCGACAGCTCTTACAATAAATAAATAATTCTTTCTTTCATATTACTATCTCATTTCAGGATATAAAAATTCTGAAAAAAAGAAGCCATCAAATATTAAAATATAATTAACTTTTTACCATTGACAGAGCTCTTGAAATAAAAGCCAATTATCTCTTCATTAATAACGAAAAGTGACGAAAAATGATTTTTATGTAATATAATACAGTAAACAATAATTATATAAATTACGCATTAGCTTTTTTTAAATACTCAGAAAAAATGACATAATTGATTTAATACTTAATACAATATTCATATTAATACACCGAAATTTAATATAATCATAACAGTCTCAGTTTACAAGAATTTAATTGCAGTCTCATACACCAAACTCATCGCAAAGAAATAAGCATTATTTAATTTTATTTTTGTATAAAAACGCCCAGTCAATGCAATGATCGTAAACTTCATATTTTAATTGGAAAATTGCCAAAGCGATCACACGTTCCAGTATTGTTTCAATATTAGGAGCCAATATTGGAGAAGACTGGCGAATTATTTGACCCCGTACAGGATCAATATTGTCTGTCAATGTTCAGGATTCGATGTAGTTCAAGATAATCGAGACCAAAATTTCGTAATGGCGGATGCCTAGTTCCTTCTGGCAATATCTAAACCTATTTCCCCTATAACTCAATGTAGAGAGATTTGCGATTCTGTTTGCAGATTACAACAGGGATTACGGATTACCGTCGATGAGGCCTCCGGGTGAGTTGCCATCAGTCGGTGCCGCCTCAGCCCCTGAGGTATACCTCTCGCTCTTCCTTGCCCTCTTATCCTGTGCACTACTTCCGGCCTTCAGGAGGTGATTCTTGCATCAGGGATGGAGCTTCCAGTTAGCATATATTAGAAAATGTGAGTGTCAACATTGAGAACCTGGCGCCTTCGAAATGGCGACTACTCTCCTTGTCGCCCTTTTCTTTCCAACATGGACGATGGTCACTGAGATAGAAATTGTGAGAAAGAGAGTTTGTGCTAAATTATTTTCGTACCAAAACGACTTATACTGAAGGACACTAAACTATAAGTATACTGATTACATATGTAAGTACGTTTAGGCTGTAATGACTTGACAATGGTCGGCGTATTCATATACTTTAGCGACACTTACTGCCAAATGTTTCCTGCTATAGAAAAATTACCCTCTAGCGTACGTAAAATGATGGTTGATATCCCTTAATTCACACACCAAAAGACAATTTCTGAAGAAAGATACTGTATTACAATGATAACCATTGTTTCACACAATGGAGTTTATCATTTCCTTATTTTAAAGTGCAGCCATGTTTGTCTTGCAAATTAGACTGCTATTTTCTGTAATGTAATCGAATCAAAAAAAAATTCCTAATGAATCATCACTGACTATTTTATAGCACGAAACATTTTCAGCAAGACATAAAAAAAGAAACTTAGATACATGTAATGTACGTGTATACTACTTGCGGTACTACTGCAAGGATCGAAGAATCGAAGAGCCGTTAATTTTGCTTCTTCGATATGTGTTTCCATGGGTGTAAATATACATGTATAGAACCTACGTTAGCTCGAATCTGTTACGTGGAAAGGACAAAGAAGACGTGTGTTTAGGAGTCTGGTAATGAGAGCAGAGTCGCACTTCAGAGGCATGTTGGCGATCATTAGACTACAACTCTCTCTCGTGCACCTACGCGCTTCATAAAAGCCTTTTGACGCTAATTATTTCGAATGCACGTCAACGAACAAGTCTACTGTGCTCTCCATCCTCCCAAAGGAAAGGTTAATTATCCTGTTCGGTCGTTCGTTCGTCTTTTGAATACTTTGCAATTAAAAATGCTACACAAAGTAACTCGCGATTACAGAGAATGCTTTTTAGGTGACTTTAAGAGACTACAGCTCATAATCAGTATATTCGGGAGCCTTTAACGCATCAAATTTCCACATTTGCAAAGCTTGGAGAAATGTCGAAACATGTCATTTTCAGTTCAAGCATCTGAAAATTGCGTCAATTAGCAGAACGCTTTCAAGTCAAAGGAATTTTGCAAATTGCATAGAAATATTAATTTTGAATGGAAGAGGTTTTTTAATTATTAAGGGAAGTAAATTTAGCACGTAAAATTAGCTTTGAGGTAATTTAATATACGTATGAGCACAACCTTTACTAATGTTTTTATAATTTCAAAACTTATCAAAAGCATCTCATATGAGATGTGCTCATATAAACCAACAATCCTGTTATTAAATTTAGGATTTAACTAGCAATCATACTAGCAACTATGATCCGCACGCTCTGAACGCGATTAATTTTTCGTGTTTGCACACATTTTGCTGAAAAGATTCAGAGGATTCGAAAAAATTTCAAATTTAAGGATTTTGAAATGTTTTAAGGGATTTCAAAAGTATACAAAATAATTGAGAATTTATAATTTTTAAAATATAGAAACTTGTAATTCCTTGTCTAATTTCAGGAATCTCCATAAATTTCATAAGATTCATTTTAAAATCTGGTGAAATTCCTTTAAATTTCGTAAAATTACTTGATATTCCTTAAAATTACTTAAAATTACTCAAAATACCATGAAGTCTCATTAAATCAATTAAAATTCCTGAAAATCAACTGAAATTTCGTAAAACCCCTTGAATCCCTTCAAAGTCCTTAAAATAACTCAATATCCCATAAAATATCGTAAAATATCTTACAACTATTTAAAATTCCATGAAATGGAATTTCTGAAAATAAAAATCCTTAAAATTACTTAAGAGGTATCACAAAATATCTTAAAATCCCATGAAATCTCATGAAATCCCTTGAAATTCTTAAAAATCCAATGAATTCTCGTAAATACCTTGAAATCACTTAAGTCCTTAAAATAACTTAATATCCTACGAAATATCGTAAAACCTATTAAAATACCTGAAAATCCAATGACATTTCCTAAAATGCCTTAAAATCTCTCCTCCTTTTAACTCATCCTCCTTCCTTTAACATTTTATTAAAATTTCCTCAAATTACTTCAAACTCCACAAAATATCGTCAAATCCCTTAAAATTACTTCATAATCCTATAAAATCTCATGACATCCCTTAAAATTCCTGAAAATCCCATGAAATTTCACAAAATTCCTTTAAATTTCGTAAAATCACTTGACATTCCTTAAAATTATTTAAAATCCCATGAAAATTTTGTTAAATACTTCATCATTTCTGAAAATTGAATTAAATCTCGCCAAAACCCTTTAAATTTCTAAGATTCTATAAAACCCCAATAACTGGTAAAATTTCTGAAAATCACAATAAATTTCATAAAATTCCTTGAAATACCGTGACAGCAATCGTTTTGTCAACGAAAATAATCTGAAGATAGTTTTCATATTCAGTATACATATTCATACAATTCGCGCAATTTCCAAACCAATCAGGTTTTCCATAACAATGTGTTCGATATATGGTAACATCACTTTTTTAAGATATAGGATTGTTTGGAGTTTTAGTTTATTAAAAATCTGATTGACGTTTGCACTGTTTGCAGTATGGTTGCTTGTGATATCAACAAATGCTTTTGAATGCGATCTCAGTGAGATAATACTCCTGATCATATGTGTAGGAAGCATTCAAATTGAAACGCCTGATAAAAGCTTTCACTAAAAAAAGAATGCCATTGAATCAATGAGCCGCACTGAGAAAAATGGATCATACGATTCGGGACAGAGATCCATAGATATTAAGCCGTATAATCTAGATTTTGAGTTTTATAATCCAGGATTTTAAAAATTAATATCCAGATTATACGGTTTAACATCCAGATTGTATGTTTTAACATCTAAGATGGCTGTCCCATAGTTTAGTTAACCTTCCACGATGTTAAACGATACAATCCATTTTTCTCGGTGCCTACTATATATCATATATCGCCCTCGTTCAAGAGCAGATTTTTTTGATTAAAATGAATATTCAAGAAAACCTGTAATTATTCAATTTGATTCAACAGTTACTCTATGAATATTATAGTATATTCTTTTAAATCAAAAAGACCTGCTCCTAAGCGAGAGCGATAGTGTGGCCCATTGATTGAATAGCATTTTTTTCTCAGTGTTCCCAAGCAAAAAAGCGGGTTATCGCTTGAATAACGTCAAGCTGTATGTCTCTTTAGGTGTACAATTTATCGTTGTGAGGGTCTATTCGCTCTTTTTAATCCACATAAAGTGTCTGGACGGATAAATATTCACCGCTTTCGCAAAAACTGCAACGAGAGAGATTTTTTTCATTCTGCCTCCCAACCTTAACTATTCATATCCCAACATCTGCTGATTTCTGGCAATGGTAGAAAATATTTTACAAAGATCTTTAATCATGCTAAATAGCTAGAAAATGTCTAAAATAAACAGTAAATTTAAATAGAGCATTTCTTTTATAAAGATAATTGTTAATTATAGATTCTTCACATTCGATGTAAATAATTCCCTCAATTTAATTAAAATGTTGATTTAATATCATATCATCCAGCTGCTATTCGACGTATAAGAGGTTGGGAGACCTTAATTAAATTTTAAAAATAAAATGTAATTAATGATCGCTGACAGTGCTTTAATGATATATATATATATTTTTTTTTGGCGACTCGAATTGATTGTTTAAGTTCTGCACTATTTTGTATCATATCACGAAAAATGCGAAAATAATATATATATATATATATAAAACGAAATTAGAAAATATTAACATTTTGCGTATATACATGAAGACAGGTAAGTGAATGAGAGAAAATCTTTAAGTAAAAATATACATACACGTACTGATAATATATATGCACGAAATCGCAGCGTGCTAATGCAAGTCACTCGAAAACCTCGTTGTTTCACGTTCACATGCTTCTCTTGACAATGTACTACTCGTATTGTGCACCTATTCAAATACACTTGCCTGAGTCCAGGAAAATAGGATCTATCAATCCAAATATACATACGAGTCGTGATTTGCACGAGAAACGAGATTTCCTTGTCGAATTTCGTTTTAGTGTCACCATTGTGCGAACCGAAATCCCTTTGTTAAAAGACAGCCCTTCATTAGGTGCGTTCGAGCCCAAAAAAAAAATGTTAGCTATTTCAGTTAATGTCACTTCTGGTTCCAGCGAACACGTAAGGGATAGACTAAATTATTCCAAAATAACATACATATTTTGTTATTTTAAGGAGGATCAAGTGCTAGCCATAGTTTAAGTTTGGAAGTTTCATTTAAAATATATTGATGATGTTAATCTAACTTAGAAAATCAGAAGACTGATTAATATTTCCTTTCAATCATGAAATTGTTAAATATTGTCCAACTTCATCAATTTTTTAATAAAAATAATTTATAGATTTTAGAAAATATTTGAATGGTTTGTTTTATTTTATAGTTTTATGGAGGCTTTTGATCTTCCTGAAAAAGTTGGTCTAACAAGGTTTCTTCGATTGAAATAAAATTGATGTAAAGAAAAAAAAAAAAATATATATATATATATAAATGTATAATTTGGTCGAAAATGTAGAAATTAAATTATAAACTGATAATAATCTCTGTACATAAGTTCTACGATATACAGCTTATAATATAATATTTATAATTTAAGAAACTCACGTGTAAAAAGCTGATGTTAATATTTTATTTATTCCATACTTGTAAGTCTGTGCTAGTCAAAATTAGATGTAAGAAATTAATTAAAATAAATACAATTCCGTCTGTCCCTTGCCTGTTCATAATGCAAAAGTGTAAAGCAATTGTTAATTTTTTTTGTCAGATGATAATCGAGTATAAAAAGTGTTATTAACGAGTTACCATTTAAAGTAAGTTATGAATGAATACTAAAGTTTAGTTGCTGTAAATAAATGTGTAATCAACTCAATCAAAGCATAAATTTGTCTACCCGACACTGCTGCTATGAAAATAAATATTTTCACAAACTGCCGACAATTCGCTACCATATTTCATTGGCCCACTGGCGTTTGGTCAAGTTTCATTCTTGTACGCATGTAGATTTATATTGCGAGACTAATTGTTAATTATTGATTTTGAAGAAAAAAAAAATTTTATATATGCATAGGCATATGTATTTCATGTGCATGTGGTGAATGCACGGAGAGTGAATATGTGAAATAGATACCACTGGTTGTGACTTTCGAGCACGAATGCATTATGTTTGAATAAAAGGAAAAATTGTCGTTAATATTATGTCACGACTTGACAAGACAAATATACATATTTCAATACAGATTATGCTCGTTGTATGATTTGCATTTAAGTCTAAAGACACTTTACTATTATTACTGCCAATGAGACAGAAATATACCTGTTGGAACAAATTTATTATTATTTTTGTGCAAGTTGTATGGTTTTATTACATTTTTTTAAATATTATGTTATTTCAAATTTCAGTTCAGCGTTTTAAACGTACTTTGCCTTAATAGAACAACTTGAGAAATTTCAATATGAAAGCCTAAAAAATTATACTTTTTTAAATTGGAAGTCTTTAACAGCTGAAGAGATCAAGAGACGACATCAACGCGAAGCCAACATTCAAAGCCATCCGAGCTTAATTGATTGGGTGAGATGATGCTAAATAAAAGTCCAAAAAAACTCATATATGTGTGTTTTAGCTGTGCTCTGCTATGCTTCTATGTTTCAACCATTTATTTAATCTCAAAAATTCTAATCCCACTTCTCACTTCTCATTTGTCAAATTTTTCATGTACAAAAAAATGCACGTACAAAAAATCCACGGTGTGATCAAAATTCAACTGAAAAGTCATCGGTGACAGGTGAAAAGTGAAAAATGAGAATTGAGAATAAGTGATGTTACGTTGATGTAATTACGTTACGTAACTGACCCCCTTATCTTTAAATTATGAAGTATAAGCATACAAAGTAAAAGTAGTATGACTAACTTTATGATTTAATTTTCCTTTCGAACTTTATACTGTACGTAAGCATAATGAGAATTGCTGGATATTATAAAGTGATAACAGCTTTGCTGGAGAGAACAGAAATCAAAGTTTTTTCGCAACTTATCCTCTTTCCAACAATATTTTTGATATAGTTACAAAATATTTTGAATATGAGAATACGAATTTTAAAATTATTCGGTAGTCAGTTGTGTCGACACTGTCGACGCTAATTACGGATTGAGCAAATATAATTATATTCCCCGAGATTATTTGTACAGTAGTTACAATATCTCGATGAAATCCTGGAAAATAATAAGGAATATATTGGGGCAAATCTGCCTAGTGTCTAGTGTTATTATCTATATTATTTATATTATTATTATTTATATTATTATTTCCCAAAATTTCATTGCAATATTGTAATTACTATACAAATAATCTCGGGGAATATAATTATATTCCCGATCGGTAATTTTTGTCGTCACAATCGACTAAATGCCCTTAACATCAAATGATTCGTTGAAGCAATATGTAGCAGGAAATACTAGACTGACGCACATAGTCTCAACACAATAACAATTTATCGACACTTGCAATCAAATATGCGAATATTGTACACGTATATACACCCAGTGCAGTTGCACATGGCAAACAACATCAAAGTCGAACTTAGACCTCAGTCATCGTAACTACTACGATCTCGGTCTGTTTGTGCACCTCATCTCAGTTTGAAACTCGCTATTAGAAGGAACTTGCGCATTACACAAACTTAAAGCAAGTTATGATTGTTTGAACCTGAACTGAGAACAGTTCACAACACGAATTGTATTATAGTTGCGAAAACTATAAACTTTTATGCTGTATTAGCAACATCGAGTACACAAATTAAAGTATAGCATTCAGTGAATAATTTTCTACTTGTGGATAACGATGATGTGCGTTCATTGAGTTAAGAGTAAGTAACTAGTTTAGTTGCGGTGTAAATTCGTCATTCAGTCGCACCCCACGTAATTACAATCGCTTGTCGCTACTCCCCTTTCCGAGTTTTACCCCCCCCCCCACCGCCCAACCCCCACCGAAATCCGTTTCACACCGAATCGTCGATCCTAGTTCTCCCTCAACCCTCCTTCGATCACCGCACTGCCACTTTCCCACCCTCTTCCGCAGAGAGCGAGTAAAAAATAAATGGTAGTTGAACTGATTGATTGCCACCCCCCACGGGTCTCGAGCCACTCACGCCGCATTTTTTGCACTTTTAATCGAGCGGCTATTTTCCACAGGCGCTAATTTACACCGACGGCAACAATTCAGGATCAGAGGTCCACTCTATCCTTCAACCTATGTGCGAATGAGTTATTGGCTATTGCGCGTCAAACGTACGTTCCTCATTTTATTCATCATGCCAAAAGTTATTCAATTGGACCGGAACTGGCTGGAACTGCCGGGAACTAGTTAGCAATTTCATGTCCACTGACCACGGAAATTTCAGGCAAATGTAACCAGCAAAAAAAGAATTGTATAGTCTTGCACAACGACATTCTAAGCCCCTCCAAAGATATGTTCGATACGCTGATGGAAGTTCGGTGCATGCACGACATAAATCTTTTTGAAATTTTCATTACATTATTCTTTGACGTTTCATTTCTCAAGAGTGATAGTTTGCAAAAAATTCTTTCATCTCTGAAAAATATATAAAGTCGAAGAAGGTCCGAATTTCCTAGAATCTGTAGCAGTAGTCAATATGGTTCAGATGGTATGTATTTTTTCGGTCAAGAGAATGCGACATAGCACGTTTTTGTAAGAAATAAAGTATAAGATCAAATTACATCTAGTTTTTGGTTGACTTGGGGTCGAATGTAATCTAGAAAGTGTCTGATGCGACCCTGAGGGATTTGAGAGAAGTACATATCGGTAGTAGTAACATACAAGAGTATAGGATTCTTTTGCTAGAATTCTTCGATCTGTCTAGATTCTGAACTTATTCAGGACTTCGGAACTTATATGGCTCATTGCAAGCATCGACTATTTTACTAACTTAAATATCATTACATTTTAATTCAATTTTATTTAATATTTCTTGTACAAGTTTTATAAAGAAGTTTACTGCGGCGGGGCAGTAGTATAGGTCTATATTTAGTCAGCCAAAAATCCTAGATTAAGATCTCAAAACGTAAATATACTTTTGTTTAAATTTATAATAACTACTAAATAGCCTTTTGGTAACATCTAAGTGTTATTATCTACTAAAAATGTTTCTTTTAATAGTAATTTAAATCTAGCTATTTTTATAACTTGCACGTACTGCATGCGGTGGAACAGCTGACGTTACCAGAGACCATGTCACATTATTTTTGCAGGCAACGATGCGATCCCACACAGTGCTTCGTCAGCTATAACCATGATTTTTTAGACGCCATCGTAAAGCTGGAATTCTGTCATACCTCAAAAAATCGTATTACTCTTAACTTTGACGAGATGGAAAATATGCAGACGTTGGGTCGAGCAGCTTACGTGCAAACTTAATTTATGTTTTGATAATGCATAATTCATAAAATCACTACAATCAATGTCACTATAAACAATATAATTCAATTTTAATTCATTTTTATTTAATATTTCTTCTACAAGTTTTATAAAGAAGTTTACTACGGTGAGGCAGTAGTAAAGGTCCATATATCGTCAGCCAAAAATCCTTGCCTTGAAAGAAATGAAAATTAATGCACTAAATCTAATTACTAAATCTACTTAATCAGGTAGTGAAATAAAATTAACTCTGTGGGGAAAAGGAATTCATCAATTTATAACGAGGAATCGTAGATTGAAAATCAATCATCTTTGTCATCAACAAATTGAGCACATTGTCGAGGAGTATTGGGGAAAAAAATTCGAAATGGGAATTGAACCAGAAGTGGAAAATCACAACGAAAATTATAGTGTTCGCAAGTCGAATATCCCTGGAGTCGAAGCAGGCAGCATCATTCCGAACCCAAACAAGAACTGTAATGCATTATGCAACCCACTCAAACGGTAGTCCGGCTCGTAATAAAGAACAATGCCCCGGCTCAATCCCCGCCTCCAGAAGACTTTTATCACCCCCATCCTCTTCCATAAATAAATTATCTCGCGCGGAGTGTATACTTCTTCGTTCGCATGGCTAGTCCCTTCGTAACAACGTTCGTGGCCACTAGTATCAAGTATACTATACAGTTTGCGTCGTGGGCTTAGTCGCACCTTCATTATTTCGAGCTTGAAAGAAGAGAATTTCAAAGAAAAAATTAGAGAAAATTCTAATTAGATTAAATTCCCTTCGCTATTTTATAACACTTATATTTTTAATTAAATTGGCACCCTTTTTGCACCTCTAAATTAATTAGTACAATGCTTATTCGCAAGTACCAACTGTAGATGAAAACCGTTTCTGGATATAATTAGTATTTACGATTATGTTTCCATAATCTGATCAGAGTTTTGCATTTATTCTAAAATTTTTACAAATTCCACAGACGTTAACAGTCAAGTCATTTTTTATTTCCTGGTCCTGTAAATTATCACAGAAGTAAATTTCAAACTGCCTTCTGAATTGTAAAACCTTACTGAGTTGAACAGCAAACCGATGATCGTTCCCGGTGTCCTGAATTTGTCAAGTGATTTAATCGTTCCTCCTAAATGGTGCAATTATAGACAATAGTGTATGAAATGACTCATTAAACTAAACTCTATTTTTCTGTCTTATTTATTGATCATTTCACAAGCGATTATCCGACAGGGGAAATTATGTTGTAGATGAAAATTTTATGTATTAATTGATTGGTATATATATATAGAATAATTTATAATGCTTCATCTCTGTTGTTACTCTATATTATTGGAAAGAGTCAATTGCAAGACAACCGGAAATGAAAAATATGAAGTCTGATATCATCACTTTCATTTAGAAAAAGTTAGAAGAAGCTTTACAAACTTCTTCTTTTCTGTTTCCCCTTTCCCATCATATAAAGCATCTCAGTTTTAACCATGATAAGACAAAGTCGCATTAGTTTAGAACAAAGCACGTCGTCTAAAGTTTTTCCTTGAAAGCTTCTTTAGGATTTTGGTTGTAAAACAAGGCGCACATCTTCTTGCCTTTTGAATCCCATTGAACTAACCTTCTTAAAGCATGCTGATGTTTTAAAAGCAAGAACTTTTAATCATTAATGTTGATAGAATAAATTTAATAGATAAAATCGGACACATTGTCATGTAGAGTAAATCTCTATATATTTTTTTTTTGTTTTGTTTATTCAAAACTTTACACTGTTAGTAAAATCTGTATGAAATTTTATACAATGTATATGCAAATGACTTCATATACATTTGTAAATGAAAATCTATACCTATGTGTATTAAAGTTATTATGCGTACATTATGTTTAATGTTCATTGATTTACTTTAATATCCAAATTTGAATATACAAAATATAAGAATATATATGCTTTTCATATAAAATGTATATTAAATTTCATTAAATGTGTATAAATTCATTTGCATATACATTCATTTGCGCATATACATATTATATGAAACTTCATTTAACATTTAAGTACGTTGTATCTGCTTGTGTCAGATATATTGTATTAGTTCTTCATTCAAGTTTCGGCTTTGTAAAGACTGTCATTGTCAAGACTGTCTACAGTGTTAGAAGAAATTATCTACCTTTGAAGAATGTCTACCTTGTCAAAAGAATAATCTACCTTTGAAGGATAGTTACAAAGGAAATGCTTATCTCAATCAACCGCAGACCAAAAACACCCTTCACCGTCGATTTTAATCGTTCAATCGTTTTCTTGATATCGGTTCAACTTTAGGTCGATACCCGCTTTTCACTGGTAAAGCGCAGCACTTTCCATGATTAAAATCCACCTTGCTTTGTACCTACGTTTCCGATTTATTCATCAACTGCTATTTGCAACTTTGTAACTTACATTTGGAAAGCTTAGATATTTTGAAGATACTAGCTTCTCAAAACGACTTTGAGAAGATTCTAAAAGTTTTCAGCATCTTGCAGGGGCTTCTTTGCATGAAGATATGTGAACATCAACTTCTTAAAGACAAACTTCAAATGGTTGAAGTTTCTACCAGGTTGTAGTTCATATGTCTTTACATAATTTGATCTAATTATAGCTCGAATGATTGACAACTAAACAAAGAATTGTAAGAAAATTTGCTTCATATAAGTTTTTCGTGTAAATTCTAGCAAAATTTACAATGAACACTGGAGATAGAAATAACTAATATTGTTGGTATCGGCATTGTTCTGGACCTTTTTTTCAACTCGGAGATTTGAACTTTTGTTGCTAAAATTCAAAGAATTTCTGTAAAATAATTCTAAAGAATGAAAAATGTTTTGTGCGTTTCGATGCTGATTGTGAGTAAGCTTGAAAACCCTAAAAGAAAAGAACTTATTGTTAGTGAGAAGGGAGGGAACACTAGAGTTTCAGTGAGCACTCGTAGTATCATGGTCGCTCCAATGAAACTCGAGACTCTTTAGCTTCTTATTTTCTTCTCTTTCACGAAACGTGGCCTGCATCCGACAGTCAAACTCGTCTTCCTTCCAGGTCGATTCTCTCATATTTAGCTCGTTAGGATTGTCCCTTGTGCAATGTGCAAGTGAGAGGAGAGATTCTGAATCGAGCTTTTCCGCCATTTTACGAATCGGGTTATCTCTGTCCTATATTCTATCATTTGATCGATTTTCAATTTGCAATTATTTCGTTTAACTGTGTTTTCAATTGACATAAGGTGAAATGACAATTTTAACGAATAAAATTGATCGCAACAATTTTTCAAGATAAAATGATTCAGTATTGCTTTAAAGTTACACGCGAATAAGGCTTCATGTATGTTTTACGTACTCCATTTTTCAGAATTTGTCACGGAGAAGAACTTATAAAACATCTGTTGGTTTTTGTAGCCGGAGGGGTGTTGGAGAAGTGAAGTATGATTTTAAGTCGCGCACAAAAAAGTGTTTGAACCCAGGTAGTCCCATCACGAACCAAGAACTTTCCGAGTTTCGACAGGGCAAGAATAAATCACGCGTAGCCCCCAACCAGTTGATGTGGCAAAGCAGCGTGTTGTTCTTCACTACCCCGTTTTCTAAATATACAGTCTCAAAAGATGGATAGCTAACTACCTGTTTTTCTTGAAAAAGTTGATTCTTCATTTTTGAAAACTTAATTCAGTTCGTAAAAGAAAAAACTCTAGTTGAGATTATTAATTGGTTGATGGAACTAAATTATTAGTCAATGGAGAAATTCATATTCTGAGACGTATTTGATGAAACTAGGTAATGAGGTTAATCAAGTTTTATGGTGTAAATCTCTTTCAATGAGTGAAAATCAATCATTCCTAGTTGCATTGAACCGCAAATGGCAGTAAACATCAATAATTGTATTAAGATAACGTCTTCTCTTTGAAATTGCAACAGAAAATGGTCACTGAGTTCAGTGCAATGCCAAACGCCGAGCTAATTAATTAAAGCAGATAAAGTGCGACTCGCCGCTGACGTAATGCAATCAGAGGTTGGTTCAACTCAGTAATTCGCCAGTAACGAGGAGATATCGTATATCTCGATAGGAGAGATAGAAATAGGAGAAGGAACTTCAACGAGCTAAAGGGGGGTCTAAAACAGAAACATGAACTGATTCTATTGATAGTTATTTTAGTGAATCTTGCCTATAAATTAACTTTTAAGTCAAACTATTAAATTTCTTGAATTCTAAAATACAATTTATATCAAATAAAGCACAAGTGGGAAAATGATTTTAAAAATATACTCTACAAAATGAGTAATTAACACGTCAGTTTAAAGCACGTTTATGATTTAGAGAAAACAATTTGTACAATTTGAATTGAGGTGCTTAAATTCTTTTCTGTTATGGTAAAACTACGATACCAGTTATTCGCGTCGACTGAGGCTAGCGTCGTTCATTCTGGTAATCCCATTTCTGTTCGTCGACGAGTCATTGTTCGCGAAATTCGGCTCACTAGAGAGCACAAATATGCAGAGAGCGCTGCAACTGGAAATCAACTGATCTCAATTCACCTACAATACGCATTAGCTCCTTACTTTCTACACGAATTTTTGCTTCAAAAATGCTTTCTCTGTCCCTTCCAACATAAAAGTTTAATCAAATTCGATATCTATATATTTAAATTTTGCGTAATATACTTTTAATACCAAAACTGTACATAATGGAAAAATTTTTGCTACAAAAATTGTTGGTCACTTCCAAATATGTAAAGTGTGTATCATCCTCTTAATATAAACAATAAAATACCCGCGTCTAATGAGCATTATTCACATTACAGTATCTCTATGTAGAGTATATTTCATATAAAATGAGATAAGACGCTATTATCTCGTAGTTGTAGCAACAGTACCATTGCGGTCCAACTAATCTGATTCAACATCGCGTGATCTCAATGTCAGACTCTCTCACATCAAAGCAGTGCTTTTGAATTGTACCTAACGAAGACGTGGCACACCTGCTGTTTGGAATTAGCATCCCTAGCATAATACTGTCCATGTTTCGACATACACCGAAATTAGTCGATTGCCTAATTCACGAGCAAGGATCTCAATGACTACCTTTACATCATGGATCTCGACCTCATCAATCCGAACCTGCCTTATGCCGAGTTGATATTGATTTCTTCGCTTGTATTGTTGCTGTTACTTATCAACAATTCCAACCACTGCAATATTTCCCTAATCAAAGCACCATTTCGTAATGACAAAAGGATATCGGGATCCTTTCAAGTCGATCTCTTTCCAAATATCAGGACCAATATGTCCTTGAGCTACTTTCTTTGTAAACATAGCTTGATGCTAAAAATGCATATTTTTCTTAATCACTTAGGTATACTTCACCATCCAATAATTTCTTTTTTTTCTCAACGATGGACGAGATTCAAAGAACATTAACTTTAAAGTTGAAATCAGAGTCAGAATTCATTTTTAAAAAAATCACGTCTTTCCATTTTTGTACATAGAGGAACCTATAATGTCAATATGACGAAAACTTGTCATATTGAGAATTTTTATTATAGAAAGTACTACATTTTAGAAAAAATATATTAGTAAATTATTGCTGAAAAATTCCGGAACTTTGTATCTAACTCTGGTATACGAGAAAAATTTATTAAATAATCAATTTTATAAATTTGAGAGATTACTGGACAAATTCCTATCGTTTTTAGGAACAGTTTCGGACTTTTTCAGAAGATTTAAAAGAAAGAAAAAATTTATTTTTGCGATTTATTTTCTTAATTTTCAACTCTGAAGATTCGAAGCTCGAAGCATTGCTAACTGTCTATAAAACACAAGTTATGCAGTGCATAAACACGCGCAGTTCCTGAATTCTTTCCGAAAATTCCTAAAATTAGATCCAATGTTCGTAAAATTGTACCAAACTTTTCTCGTATCCCACCTTATGTACGAGTTTAGGAATTTCTCAGAAACTAATTTTTCCGTGCGTATTAAAGTATGAAATATTTTTTGTAAAATTCAGTATTTTCACTTGTAAAAATGCTCAATATGTTTGTCCCTAAATTGCGATGCACTTTAGGAAAAATTGATATATAATAGATGTTCCCGTGCAGGAAAATGTCGAGAGTAAAAATAAATTGTTGCCTAAGGGAGTTAAAATCCTTTCAAAATAGAAGTGGAAATAATTTCTTCACCCGAGGGATCCAAGGCCCTTCCCCTAAAATCGATCGATGTTCACTATCAGTTCGTAAACCTCGTCGTCTAATTATCGTTCACAGGGGAGTGTACTGTTCGAGTTTACGCGGCATTAGGATGGGTGTTTGGTAATCGGGTGGGCGGATTTCTAATTTGCATTACCGTTAAAGACGTTGGAACGCATGGGTTACGGATGGCACGGACATAGATGGTCGATTCTGTGCTTACCGATCCTTGATGGCGCGGAGGTGAATAGATGCTAGTTCGGCAAGTACCTACTATACCAGAATCTAAGGATGATGTTTCCGGAGAGCTACAGAGAGAAGCAAGCACAGTTGCTGGGCTGTAACCGCAGCTCGTGAGTGATATACCCTCAATATCCACACTTTACCGTAAGATCTCACTAAATCTCTCCCTTGGTTGCTTCCCTGTGCCGTCTTCTGCAGCGGCGGCTGATCCCTAAGTCTGTATACATAGGGTGTTCTCAAGTTATGGGTCCTAATATTTTCGTTTCACATCTCATGGTAAGTGCAAAAAGTGATCGAAAGAGAACCTCAGGGTTATTTCAAAAGATCTTTATGCATACCTCAGAAGGAGGTAAAAACTTGCCACTCTTAATCATTTTTCACCTTCTCGTATTACATCTCAACAGATATTTTAAAAACTTGTAAAATAGTAAATCAAAGAGTATCCCGGAATGGACATTAGGAACTGATCAATAATTCAAGTAAAACAGGAAAGTTCATTAAAACTGAAATTGTGACAAATAGGTTCTAAAGTACCAACAGCAGTCTCGCTTACTCAACTCACTGCCATTTAAATCGTCATTAAGGAATCTGTACACGTAGATAGGAACAATTTATCAAAGACGGGTAATTATTTTTCTTCTTTTTTCTTCGCAGAAATTTCAACGACTTTCAATCGGACTCACGACAGGCTGGAGTGTGAGAAGAAGAAAATCCCGATAGCACGTGACCGCGGGATTCCTGACTTTCGGTCCAAAGGAGTTTTTCGCAAAGTTACCTCGTAACTTGGAGGGACTCATTACGTCGTACGCGTTCGACTTGAAAGATAAATGGAACACGAAAGTTCAGCGGCAGTGCGAATTTTAAGGCCGGCTAGAAACATTAAAAATGTACGTCGTCACCGCACCATAGGGGAGATAATCGAGCTTTAATTCTACATCCTCTGACACCTTTCTTCGCTTTGCACCCCACCTCTTTTGACCCCTTCCCCGCCCATCACTCTCGCACAAACACAGCCTTACACAAACGTGCCCGGTCATACGGACGAATTTGCTCGCCTAATACTTCCTCTTTATCCTCGGTCCCGCTTTCGACAGATAAAACTTCATCCTCCGCCCCGCTTGGCCATTTATATACGATTTTTCTCGCAATCGCGAACATCCATTTACGAGGAGCTCCTTCAATTTCTCGTTACCTCCTATCCCACCCAACGGTGCTATTGATTTACGACGGCTATTTGCAAGATCACGCCGGGCGCGTTAAAACTTTCTATAACTGCGCCGCACCTTGCTCCATTACTTCTGGCAGGAACTGCTTTTCGTCACCATGGAATTTCGGAAAAATCCCTCACAACTTCATCCCGTGGTTTTATAGTCGGTGATTGCAAGATTATTCAATTTTAGAGCTTCAAACACTGTAGCAGGAAACACTGTTTACGCCTACTCAGCACGCCCACTCAATGAGCCCACTCAATAAAATGATTTGTGGGGGCACCCCCCAAAAAGCTTCCATTTGGTGAAAAAAGAACTGTGAATTTTTCTCAAATTTTTCAAACAAGGTGGTCAGGAAAGGTAATAAAATTAAAAAATATGGAAAAGTTGAAACCCCCCCTCCCCCCTAGAAACTAAAAAAACATCCTTTTTTAAGAAAACTTTAATTTTCGAACTTTCGAAAGTTTCTATTGCGAATATTTCGTGAACTTGAAACAAAATAATCACGAACATTATTCACAAAACTTTTCCTAAAAAATAGATGACAAAAGGCGCCTTTATTGGTGAAAATGTATGTCTTTTGAATTTTTTACGACAGATTGCTTATTTAATGAAACAAACTTCTATACAAAATACGGATCAAAATATTCATACATCGCGAACTCTTCATAAACCACGCCCCTTGCGCAATACAAAGTTTGAAAAAGACTTGTTGGGGTTATATCAAAGATTGAAATGTTCAATGTTTGGAACAGTTCAATTAATGGGAGGCGACTGTACTTTTATGGAGGAATGATCTTACATCCCAGAAGTGAAGCAAAATAAAAATTAAAGACTCTACAAGCTAATGTGTGGATACCTAACTTAAAAACACTTGAGTCTCATAAAAGAAGAACTGAAAAGAAAAGAGTACTTACGACCTCTGAAGTAGCATACTTCGGTTAGCAGGTTCGTTTAACAGTTAGTTAGTGAAGCCTGTTGCTTAAGAAACTTGCGCAAGAATACTTTTAAAATTCATGAGAATTACTTATGTATATATTTTCAAAGTTGAATACCTATTTAAATATCTATTAAACATCGCTATTTCTTTCTTTGAATGAAACAGGATACATTACCTCCATTAGACAAACCTTCTCAAGATGTAAACTTCTTCAATTTTTTAAATCCACACATTGAGAGTACAAATTAAAAGTATAAAACGCTCCTAATTATTTTCGTTACATACGATTTACTATAAATTAGCCAAATACTTTCAGGGAATCATATTAAATATAACTTTTTCAAGAGTGAAAGTTTACAAATTCAAAATTCAGATACCATACAATTAGCATAAATAATAATATTATAAAAATATTAAAAGCATCAAATAGAAAAACAGGTATGATAATATCAAAGGACTTAACATTTTCTTCGAATATACGTGAATCTGATACTTGCGAATGTATCGTTTTTATCATACTTCCTCTTCCTATATATTGCAGAAACTGAGCAAAGAAAACATATGGGAAATGTACGTGCGTGTATAAAATAGCACACGTGTGTTTATTACAGGGAAAACGATTGGATACTGCTGGCACAGCAATTCGATCTCGATAATCAGGGATTACCTTGCGGAGAATGCGCTAGGGGAGAAAAATCTACCACATCCTTTGCACACGCAAACGCAAAAACTACCCGTCCGGCAGTATGACGGATCAGGCTCGGAAATAATCTTTTTCCTATCCAATCCTTTTCACAACTGCTATATCTCTGCTATTCGTAAGCTATTGGAAGATATGAAACCCAAAGCAAAGCAATTATGAGCGCGTTGAATATATCAATATCGGCAATCAAAATATCAATTAAAATTTTTCTCCGTCAAAGAAAATAATTCTTGTCGAGTCTAAAAATGAGATATTTATTATTATTATTTATAGGGTTTATAATATTTATAGGTTATTTGCAAGGAATATATTTGAAGCCATCTCACTTGAAATTATTATTAAATGATACATCGAGGTAACTTTATACTTCAGTTTTGACTACATTATTAGTCGAGGTTGATTTTTTCAAAAGAATTTTATATATTTTTAAAGTTGATATTTATGAAGAAGACTGAATTTTAGGTGTCATCCAGTTCAATCAAAAGTTTGTCATATGGTTGAAAAAAAATTGCCTCAGTTTTAAATCAATTTTTATTGAAATGTAGGTATTGAACGTAAATCAACCTGAAAGCTTCCTGTACTTGACATTTTCCCATTTTAGAGCCGCGTCTTTCTGTATGGATTTTATTACTAATTTAGATGCGTTTATCTAATTTCATTAATTAATTATGTAGGAAAGAATCTGTACGTTTTAAATGCGGAAAGTTTTGGGTAAAATATAAAATATTTATTTAGCGAATTTCTTATAAGAATCCAACTACTTATTTTCAGCATCCTCATTCATATCGAATCCATTTATGAATTTTAACATTTGTATGCTATCTTTAGACTTACCAATCCTAAAAGTCTCAGGATATGCATTTTTAAAAAATCGAACTTCTTTTGAATTCCCTTTCAGCCCTTATTATTCTTTCATATTCTACTCAAAATTTCAATCCAAAAGAACCTACAAAGAGAAATCTATAATATCAATTTTTCCTGAAGATCATTGCAATTTAGGGACAAACATGTCACATTGAGAATTTTTAATAGTGAAAATACTAAATTTTAGCAAAAACGTATGTTACTGTAATACAATCTATCCTAAAGTTTCATATATTTTTTTGTAAAATTTAGTATATTCACTATTAAAAATTCTCAATATGACACGTTTGTCCGATTCTTGAGTTTTATTGCTCGATATTGAGAAAATATGTGGACGTCCGCATGAAAAGGGCCCTTATTGTCGAAATGGAGTTACGTATAGGGCCGTATAGCCGGATGAATT
>JAUESH010000024.1:10360067-10371479 GCA_032275165.1 Synergus magnus
TGCAGCAACTATAGATATGGTTGCCCCATATTTTTCCATTTTTATGGTTGGCCCAACCATAGCTTTCTCTCCGTGTTCCGAACATTCCTTCTACTACGATTCTTATATTTCTTTTCTAAACGTATCTAATAACTTCCATACATTTTTTTTTATTAGTTTCAAGATTCCGCATTGGTATACAAGCGGAATATCGAACTATCAAGTATACCTAAAAGTAACTTTTTCCAGGGCGGGCGATACATCATATCTAGTACGTCATCTATCAGTTTTTCGAGGCTTAATCTCTTGTCAGGATTCTGTGTGCTTCTTCGAAAAAGTTTTGGTAAGTTCCTCCTCCGTGGAGGCGTGCGATTATCCACAAGGAATTAACGTGGATCCTAAAGCTCAACGTGCTCGACGGCAATATAAACTTAGTATGACTGGAGGTCATGAGAGAAAACTGAGGGTGAGAGAAGAATAAGAACTGGATGAAGAACGTGGAGAAATAAATGCTATGAGAGAGCACGACGCTCCGCATCCACTCGAAGACTTAATAGAGCGATTTAATTAAACGAGCAATTCACAACGAGAAGAGCGCAATTAGTCTGCACTGATGGAAAAGCACTTTAAGAGCCCTTGTGGAAGTATCCAGTATTGAGTATTGATCCATTATTTTGGGACAAAAAGAATCTTTTGTAGAGCTGCAGAGTTTTCGGCCTCTCAAAATTGTGTTATATTAAAAGCAAAAGTGAATGCAAATTCTTTCCAGATTTAAAAAAAATGTAGAAATTGTGCGAGCTTTAAAGACATATATGTCAATTAACATAATAGCAAATACAGCATATTATAGTATACAATAATATTTTTCACTAAAACTAGGCCATGTACCTCAGTCTGTACGAAACGGAAGTAAATTACCTAGTTTTAGAAAAAATATTTATTATTTCAAACGTAAAGTTTGTGAAACTAGATGAGCTCTTATGGTAACTACCACATGGCCTTAATGAGTTTTGCCTACTGTTATTTGTTTTTAACCTGAAGAAAATCTGAATTTATTATTTTGTTATGAAATATTTACCACAGAAATTCAATCCTGAGATGCGCCTGCACCGAGAATGTAAAAAATGACTGCTGCAGTAAACCAGGAATTTCGGTAAAATAAGCGACTGGAAGCGCTTGGAAGGATTATCATTCCCAAGATTGTCGGAATTTTGTAAGCAGAAGCTGGAGGAATGAGGGTAGATATCACACGTACACATGTACACCCGCAGTACCCCCAGCACCCCCACGTGCTACCATCTTCCAGAGATTATCGTGCAAAGTGCTGCAAATTCATATAGCATTACTAGAAGCTACCCCCACATTTACCCCTACATTTACCCACATAGTAAGGGGAGGGGAAGGCTTGGTGTCTAAACAAACTTTCCGCTGTCTGCTACAAGAATGATAATGCGGATGGCGTTCAGCACGTTTTGGATTAGGTTTCGAGCGTTGTTGGAGAACGCGTGAGATAGAAGGGAACCTCCAGGGGTAGGAGAAGTGGCGAGAGGCGAATACAGAGAGGAGAAAACGAGAAAGCTATATGTGAAGGAGAGGGATTCTAAGAGTGAGAATTGTAGAGACTAAAGCCTCGAAGCTTCGGGTATGGATGATAGAGGGGTAGATGGGGGTGTGAGGCGAGCATGAGTTGATATTAGGTATTTAATAGACAGCTCTGGGGAGTTGCTCGGGCGAGCGAGAACTGAACCGTAATGTTAGCACACGACGGGAAGGATTTCTCATAAGCTGACCTCGGCAAGGAAGGTGAATATAGTGAAGGGGTGGTTTTCGGGGTGGTTCTAGGGGTGGCCGATAGGAGTCGACCAGCCTCGCCCTCAAAAGGGGGTGGTAGGAACGCCGTTCAGGAAGTTAAAGAAGTGGAAGTTGAGAAGAAAGTCGAGGAGAGGTGACGGAAAGACGAGGAAAAGAAAGGGGGATAACTTGAATCTGAGTTTTCTCACGGTAAGCCCTGGATTACCTGGCGCTTTAACTTAGTGCGACCGCTCGTTTCTCAGGTGTCGTTCTCCGAGTGTCACCATATTGGATTCTTTCAACCTTCCAGCTATCCACAAGTTCCAACGACCTCGAATGGCAAGAGGAACAGTTTTTTCCAGGTTTCAATCTTGGATGTTCGTTTGTTTCTTGGATCAGTGAAGAAGAAGATGACAAGAGTCATTTGGAAAAAAGTTAAATAAAATAGTGCTCGTAACTTTAAACAGCAGCCAATAAATGAGAAATTATTACCCAACATTTTTTATACCATTTAAAGCAGAGAAAGTTACTGATTTTCAGAGGTACTTGGGAAACACTTTTCTCCAAACAATTTTCATTCCCACTCATGTCAAGTATATCGAGAGAACAGACGACAAGCAAGAAATTAATTTTTGTGAACTCAAAGTCACTTCAGAGTTGCACTGCTTATCGAGCATGACTTGCTATTAAAATTCTTCATTCATTAAATAGTTAACTGCAATCAAAGAACCAACTACTAGAACTTATTACTCAATTGCTTAAGCAGTACATTTCAAAATTCAATAAATTCCAATCTTACAAAATCCTGACACTATCTTCTTTCTATAGATAGGCAATACTTTCCAGGAAAAAAGAGGACATTCTCTATAAAAGTGGAACATTGTCTGTGGATGCTATATGACTTACTTTGTCTCTAACCCTTTTCCTCTGTCTTTCAATCTCTTCCATCTGGCAGGAAACGGCGTAATGCATATTCAATTTTGAGTCCGTTCGATTCCTTTCCGGAGACGGGCAAGGAGGCCACGTCCGTTCCGAATACCAGTCAGAATCGATTTTCTAGTCAACGGAGTATCTTTTTTAAGATCGAGAAAAGTTTATGTGTCTTTTATTTTCCTTAAAAAAACAGTGCGAAAGTTCTTGATAGACTGTTTTTATATTAGGGATAGAAGCAAGACAGGAGCTTAAGCCACTTCAGACAATTTCAGTAGCGTGGTGTCAGAAATAGCCTAGATGGACTCGTTTCGGTTGGTTTGATAGCTGTACAACCGCTACACATGTGTCGCTTTCAACTGGAATTCAAGCTCCCTTCTGCAAAAACGTCCAGAGATATCTCCTGTGACTATGTCTCCGGACCAACGTAATCCACATCCCCCTGAAAATCCTATTAAACCCATCCTGTATCCCCCTAGGACATTTGTACGAACTGACTTCAACGAGAACAGAATTTTGAATAGGTATGTGAACCATCATCA
This sequence comes from Synergus magnus, assembly GCA_032275165.1. Taxonomy (NCBI): domain Eukaryota; kingdom Metazoa; phylum Arthropoda; class Insecta; order Hymenoptera; family Cynipidae; genus Synergus; species Synergus magnus. The sequence goes on from JAUESH010000024.1 coordinate 10,363,310, forward strand.
TCGAGAGCTTCAGTAGACGGTGTAGTTATTTGTGTTGATTTTAAAATTGCCAATTCTGTGACACTAGGTAAATTATAGAAGTTTCTAATTCGAAGTTGTATTTGAATTAGAATTCTAAAACATTACTGCTAAAGTTTATTATTTTTCGTTTTTTCAGTTTGAAACTTTTCTCTCTAACTAGATGTTATTAATATTGCTTTCTCATAGAACAAAGGTCGTCAAGCTTTTAAAAAAAATTGTACCTTCTAAATGACAACCGTGTACTCCGTTCCATGCAGCTACGTTCAGATTGAAAATCCAGAGTTCTCAGATCGTGGATGAAATTCACCCCCTCTACTTTATCATTTTATACATTGAATAGATGATAAGAAAATGTCTTCAAAAAGACATTTAATAACAAAAACCTATTGAACTTAAACATTGTAAAATATACAAAGCAATTATAATTCATTAAAACTTATGTAAAAAGTAATAAAAAGGGCGTTACGATTACTGGGACTAAGGTCACGATTACTGGTACGTTTACCTTAATTTGGAATATTTTTTAAATATAATTACATAAAAACTTAAAAAAGTAATATAATTTCAATATATTTCCAAATTATATTTGAAAAATTGCTTTTTTTTTCACAAAATGTTAACGTGGAGAGGGTAAATTTCATCCATGATCTGAGAGCTTTACGCGTAAACCCTTTTTCTGAAGCCTTTTTTCCAAACCCTTTTTTTTAAATTTTTTAGATTGGGTATATACTAAATTTTTCGGCATTTTTGAGAACTCTGGCATTTATAACCACAAATTTCTTTCCATATCTATAATAGTATGAAAATTTTACTCTAGATTGTAGGCTTCCACTAGAAGCATCGATTGACCTATTGATAGCGTATTATTATTATTATTATTATTATTATTATTATTTTAAAATAAAGTACGTTGGCTTCGTTCTGTACACCTGCGTTATTAATTTTTATATATTTAAACAATAAAGTGAATAAAATCGAGTTATTTCCATGCAGAGAACCGTAGAATCTTCTCGTTTTCGAAACTTCAATTTATCTAAATAATCCTCTTAGAGCTTTGAATGCCATATGCGCAAAGAGCGATACATTATACGGAATTCATTTGCATGCAACAAACTCATGGTATGATTTGACTATTAGAGACGAGATAAGAACGATAAGAACGAGACGTCGTTCAGCTCGATAAAATTATCTTAAATAGCTAAACTATTCCCTCGTCTGAGCGTTCCAAGATCTGAATTTTTGCTGATCGAGTACCAGAAGCAGCAAGGTCCTTGTCTGTCGCATCAATTCCCTCTGTCCTTTCTCTCATTCTCTCTGACACTGTAGCTGTCGAAGTGCCTCACTATCATTCATAAAACATGAGTCTCCATCAGGCAGTACTCCATAAATTTTCAAGCAGAAACTGTGGATGCCATTTTCTAGGAGTGCTTGAAACATTACTTAGTATTCGTATCATTGGATCGATAAAAAATAATTATGGTTTCCTTTTTATGGGAGCTTAGGAGACAGGAGAATAAGGGATTGAGAAAAGGGAAAATAGCTTCATTTTGTTAATATTCAACGTTTCTATGATAAGTAATTTGAATTTCAACAGTTGCATACAAATATAGGCTGGAAAAGGGCAAAATTGAGACAAAAGAGATAAAAATTCGGGAGTAATGTGTATTTATAAAGAAGTAAGTGTAGGAAAATATAAAGGCCTGAACTAAAATAAGAAATTTCATTAACAGAGCATTAACGTTTAATTACAAATTCATGTTCATGGTGCAATTTTTACTATTTAATATTTCACCAGGATCGACAAAAAATTTAATTACTATCTTATACAAGCTCGAGTTTTGGTTGGTTTATTCAGAAAGTGAAGTTTGAGAAAAGAAAATAAAGGAACAAGCGTATAAGTAATCATATATGTAATTTCTGAATTTCCGAGTCTTAACTAACATAAACTTAAAGAAGAAAGTGCGTTAACGAATCGAGGTACTTTGGTTGAATTCTCGCATGTGGTTGGATTCCCAGCCACGAAAATTTTTCCTTTAGTCACTAATGAATTCAGAACGGTGTGGAATAAAGTTCCCCGTGGGGCTTCCGCAACGGGACCGAGATGGTAATGATAATAATAATAATAATAATAATAATAATAATTTACGAGTCAGGACTAAGATGCTCACAACTTTAGTTCGAAAACCGAGGAATTACTGCAAGGAGACCGAGAGGGAAAAAGTCGCAGTATAAGAAAGAAGTAACGACATGAAATCACGCTTCGCCATCGTCTCCCTCTCTGGTCGAAGTCGGATCCGAGACGATGCTAGAAAAAGAAAGTCAGAATGCACAAGAAAGAGGAGATCTTCAGAAAAGAAAGAGAACACGAATTTCTTCGAAGCTTTTTTATCATTTTTCACGATAAATCAAGAAAAATACGTATTTCAAAGTCGCGCTTGTCACAGTTATTTTATTACATCCTAGCAGGATAGAAATAACATTTTATGAATGCAATTTTTCAATTCTTATTAAAAACGAAGTGTCTAGGCGCACCGAAAATATTTGGTTTGCCTTCACCGAATTTCGATGCACCTAGCTACAATCTATTAAAAATAAGCGGCGTGCTTATAATAAAAAAGCGTCCACCTATGACGGATCCGATTTTCATTCCAGCAATGTGAATAATTTTGATATTTTTTTTGAGGGACTTTCTTAAAATTAAAGTCTATAGTGAATTGATTTCCAATGTTTCTACTTTAGTATATGTAATGAGTTTTTTATTTGAGACATAAACCTGTTTTTTATTCGAAAATAAAAAGTGTTACATCTCTGCACAATTTTCCAGGTCGATTATCCACTTTACCCTTGCTATTTCTTCGGTATATATCGAGTGGCGAACCTGATGCTGTTGAACCGAGCGCATAAAAGCGGGTAAAATGGCAGGTACATGGAGAAACGCAGGGTGAAAAGGACGAAAATTGTGTTCGATACTAAGGAGCGTCAGGAAGGGCACTCGATAAAGGGTCATTTCGAGGGTCGTGAGTAGGTATGCTTTCTTATATAGGAGGCTAAGGAAAAGAAGTGCAGATAAAGTCGACCTCTTTCCAACATAAAGAGAGATCGTATAATATACGAGCCTCACAACTTGCTTCACAATGGATGATTTTTAAGTTTTAGCTGGAATAATTAATAAACTTTCCACAGCATTTTCGAAAAAGTATCCGTAGTGTTCCCGCCTTGAAGATTGCGTTACTTACATCAGCTTTCAAGATGAGTAAACGTTTCCCCTTGAATCCACGAGGAAAAGCTCAGCAATTAAAGCAACATAATTCATTACCGCAAAATTAATGAATGCCAAACACTATCAAGAAGGTTGCACAGTAATCACTCTGAAATCAATCATGTCTTGAGAAAGAAATGAAAATGGAAGAATTTGTTACATTGAAGGGTCCTATTTGACGGGCGTGCAAAATTTTCTCAAGAATTATGACATCACTACGTTGGCTATTCAGGATTATTTATTGTCAGGATTATTTTTAGATATTCATCATTTGTGTCTATACTTAAAATTGTGTTAAAAATATTATTTTTATTAGACTAGGATTTATTTTTTTCTACGTTTTCATTTATTGTATATTAGAGTCTCAGGATATTAAATGTAGAATTTCTCTTCTGGCTAGAATAATGAATATCGGTAAGCTGACTACGGAAAATAATTACCGCCGGTTGTAAACAATAGATATCCCGTTTTCCGAAAAATAAAACGCCAATTCATATAATAAAGAAAAACCCTTGCTACGTTAAAAATCATGAAACCCAATATCCGAATCATACCTGATACGCAACGTGGATAGTTTCAAATTACAGTCGAATTAAAATCGTTGGAAAAATGTGTTTGAAAAGTGTCGTCAGATTCAGGTTTGGAAATTTGTTGAAATAATGGAAACGCCTCGTTACTAAAAAAATGTTTTAAAAACATTTTGCTTTAAGTATTTATAATTAAAAAAAAAATTAAAGTGCATTAAAGAAGATGAAGAGTATTAATGCCAAAGTTATGTGTTTATTTTAAATTTGATACAAGAAAAAAAACACAGCGATAACCCAAATGGAAGAGTCTTGTCGAATCGGAAATTCAATTAAAAATTTGTAAAAGGATAAATAGGCAGTAGAATTTTCCTTGATAGTATACCTAGATGAAAATTACCAACGTCTCAAGTCGTCTTTTATTTCCATATAACGTAATCACGAGACCAGTTTCCGTAGCTTCGAATCTCGAGAGAGCTGGTGCACAAGACAAGAATCTTAAACGTGTTCGCTGTTCAGTTGCAGGCTGGTCCTTGAAAATTTGAAGCGATCTGCACGGACGGCTTTGAATGGTCGCTAGACGGAGTTAAAAGCAAACTACCCATATCCATATATATTCCAATTTCAGTAGGTACGCTTCCGGTCTTGATGGTGAGTTTCCCCAACGGCAGTTTTAATTCAATAATGATGTCTTTTTCATGGCTACCTATATATGTATGAAATCTCCTGACAGAATTCTATTCGTAAGAGTAACAAGGATGAAGTTTCCAGCAACCTGTCGAATATAAAAAGAATAAAGAATAGAACAAAAGGAAAAAATAATACCGGTACAAAGAAATCATTGTCACAGAGCATTCGCAAAGTTGCTATCGTGTCAAACACTTTATTTTGCCATGACAAATACGAAAATCTCACTCGAACGTGAAGACGGTACGGCCTTCACCGGAGAGCTTAGTTTTGCCGTTTACTTTGGAAAGGTTTCGTTCAACCTATTAATGAAGTTAGCTCGAGAAAAGCTTTAGAATCGAGTGAATATTTGCCTCAGGAGCTACTCGAGATTCTGAGGCTCTTAAGAAACTTGATTCTCCGTACGGCGATTCGCATTCGACGGATTTTCCTGAACAAGGGATTCTGGAAAAAGAAGTCGATAATGTAAATACAAGAGAGCGAAGGTACTATAAGCTTGTCGATAAGTTGGACGGAACTGAATTTTACCCGGTTGGGTGGATTGACACGCGAGTCTCTTGCATGAACTGGCTAACCGTACGTGCAGCAAAGGGAGAGAAGGGTCATCCCTCGTTTGTATTCCACCCTCACGATTCACCTTGCTGATGTATGCGAGATATTCTGTCATCTTCACACCCATTTGTTTACCTGATCCATGTACATTAGCCGGTCGTTGCCAAAACGTTGAGATTCTTGAACTCAAAGACTTTGTGTCTTAATCTTGGATGCGAGAGAAAGTCAATTAAAATACGTAAATCGCCGTCGCTCAAAATGCAAAACGCAAGGGCTTTATAATCTCTATGCGACAGAACTTGGAAGTCTGAGAGACAGCCACTGAAAACGTAACACGCATATTCGAAAATCTAAATGACATTTTGTCCCATTTTTACTCTGAAGAATTTTTATCCCACTTTTACAAACGAAATACTGTTATCCATTTTTTACTTTCAGCCGGTCATATATGGATACTCGATATTTACTACGTGGTTTCGAACTTTTAACGTTATTTGAAATGCTCTAATAAAGTAGGAACAACTGATAAGCTTTACTAAAGTTGAAACCTTTATGACCTAGGAGAGGTTGAGATTCTGAATAAGAATCGCGTAATAAGTTCAGTCAGACTAGACTATTGCGTATATCTATATGCGCTCTTCTTTTCTTTCTTTCCAACTCGTACTCGAATGGAAGAGTGGTGAAATATGGTTAAGCCATAAGAGAACCACCATCTCTAAAATACTATCGCTTTCCAATAATATGTTACGGGGGTAGAGGAGTGTGAGGATGCAAGAGAAGAGAAGAGGGTACCGAAGAAACTGAAAATATCGTTCGCTCTGCGGCACTTTCCGACCATATGGTGACCAGCGTATATCATATTAGAAGCCAATTTTTAACTCGGTGGGGCACATTTCATGAGAAGTGGCGTTATAACAGCTCACCGCTAAAATCCAATGAATTGATGGTGAGACCTTAAGGGATAAAGAGGGTTAGTAGGGCTTCCCGGGAAGAGTAGATGGGCTACAAAAAGAAGGAGAGGCTCGATTCTCATAAAATTGCACCCAAAGGGGAATAGTAATAGCTCAGGAATTCGTAAATCCTTCTCAACTTCCCAAACGACCAGGTATCAAACGAGAAAGCAAACATTTATTCTCGAAAATTATTCATTCATTTTCTTATGCATGAAAATATTCAATATATACAGAAAACATTCTCGAGAAAACTCGTTGAGCTTGCGAAAGGAGAACATTTCAAAGAAAGAAGAAATTTAAATATGTTTAATGATTATTCAAATTCCATATTATAAAACATCGTCTTCAGTTACCATTAATTTGGTATATTTGTATAACCTTGCTGAAACCTTAATGGGGTTTCGAAAATAAACAACATAGCATTATTTTCAGTGAAGTATGACACTGTTTCAACATTAGCCGGTAATAAATATGAGTAAATATTTTTGGACAAAGCGGCTAGTGTCTGGAACGCATAGATCGTTAATCTTCACTAGATGCGTCTTTTTAATGACATGAACCCAAAGTCGGTCGATCAATCCCATGTCCCCCATGGGCGTCTCAGTCTCAAATTAACCATAATGAAATAACGATCTCACGTACAGTCGAGTGCAATGTATCTTATTGCAGAAATAACAAAAAATGTCTAAGAAAAATTAAAGAATGACAGATGCCGCTGCTAGTTCTAGCCTTTCTCCTCTAAGGTGGACACGAAAAACTTATAAAAACAACTTTTCCGTAAAAAGTCAATAACAAAAGGGAGAAAACCGACGTGCGCTATTTTTGGTCTTTTTTCTAAATTTCAGCGAGAGATCTTCTTTAGTTTATAAATAAGAACCCGGAGAAAATATATATGGTATACGGTCGATAAATATTATGATGTTATAGTTTACCATTTGCCCTTAAGATACTGTTTCGAATTATTACCTTTCATTCAAAAGAAATTGTTGTTGTTCGAATTTCCATTAGCTAAGAGATATATTATAGTCTTTGTGTAATATTACGATTATTACGTATTAAATTTATTATCTTATGAAGTTAATGCAAATTTTTCAACTCAGTTTTGCGTTAGTAAAGAACCTTTCTTTGCGGTTGCTTAATTCATTGCAGTGAAAGGGGATTAATTCAATTATTAAAGTTATTTAATGCACAAGAGCATAATTTTTTCTTGACTAAAAGGTTTCCATTGAGTTAGCGGATAACAGAATTATTATTGTCACTTGAACGTTCAGTTACACGGGTTCATTCACCTGTAGATCTTTTATAAAGCAAAAATCTTTTCTCGAACAACTTACTAATTTATGTCACAACGAATAGATTTGATACAATAAAGGAGGCAGATGAAGTCGACGATGTTGAAAAATTTGCTTCCAACACAAGTGTGACCTGTTTCTTTCCACTTGAGGTAGCAATCGACCAAGAACGGTTCGCTGGTTTTCAAAACCGTGTCGATACCCGTTTCTGTATTCGTACGCATCCCTCCGAACGCATCTCAGCTTTACAGCTAAACTAAAAGCTGAATATCCACTAGGTCGTCATTAATTTTCCAGATCCCCTGAGACTCGCTCGTCCGTTGAGAAATTCGGTACTAGAAAATTTACTTCCTTCCCTCTACATCTCGAAGTAATTTTAGAAAGAAAAATGCTTCCTTCATCGATCCGATGTACTAGTAATTAAATTCCTTTAGATTTATCTACGTTTCTTTACCTCTTTAAGAAATACAATGATTATTTTCTTGTGTTCTCCCTATTGGAACAAACATAGAATAACCTGTTTCCATAATGGCTGAATATACTTTCTTATTTGAATATTTTTAAATGATCCAACCTTTTAGTTAAAAATATCGTACGTATTATATAAAACAGATTAAATTTTATATTAAATATCATTATACACGTAATTAGAACTCGACGGAGGCTTGAAATAATGATGAAGCCACTATTGAAAAATCAATAAAACGCGGAAAGAAACTGAAACTTGTAAGAGGGAATGCATGCTTCTCTCTGTAATTCTAGTAAGTACATTGGAATCTATAAAAAAGAAAACATTAATTGACTGTTGTGAGCACGTTATCTAATTTTATTTTAATGGGTCTCTCATTTAAACGTGAACACTAAAATCAAGAAATAATTAAT
>JAUESH010000024.1:10373066-10385942 GCA_032275165.1 Synergus magnus
AGATATTTCAAGCTGAATACAATAATAATATTATATACAAAATGCACGTCGATGGGTACCCGGGTGGTAACACAAGGATTAAACTCTTAACGTGATAGTAGTGTCGTCATTTGTTGACTCAGATTTTTCTTAAAAAAATAAAAAATGAATAAACCTCAAAATTTTTTGTTTTATTTTCGTTTTACAAGAAATTTAAAAAAACCACGTGGCACCCTAGAGGGAAGGGGGAGGGGAGTCGACGATAGTGCAACGGTGGGCCACATGGGGGGGTCAAAAAGTGGTCAAAATTGGGCCACGTGGTTTATGGAAACCCCCAAAGGAAGTAGTCAGCTAGAAGTAGTAAATTCTGGCGAATTGGCATGTGACAATATTCTTACATGATTATTTTTATTTTGTGTAACGATATTCGCAAGCGCATATTTACTATTTTCATTGTATTGAAAGTGTGGGCATTGAACGATTGATAATGTACTGTTGAATAAAAGTTTAGAGGGAAATAATAAATTTGACGATTATGCAGACGGATTTAAACGAATTCTCATTTCGACTACCCATATGAAACACCGTCTAAGTAGGGCATTATAAGTACACCAAATAATCCGTCACAGTATCTTTGACACTAACTTCAGAGCACGCTTGACGCACCTTATGATTCCATCGTAAAGGGTTCATTAACGTGGCATTACATCAAAATCGGATCATAGCTTATATTCTACCTCAAAACCGTATGAAATTCTGAAACATTCTCGTCAAATATTAACCTCTGCATTTCCGTAACTTCAAAACAAAAAATGTTACAATTTAATGTACTTAAATTTTTAATATCAATATTCAATATTTCCACTGTTTTGTAAAATTGGTACCGGATGGAAAAAGAATGTGATGAATACAAATTAAATTTCACAATCTGCATACACTTTTTAAATCGTTCGTCAGTTTTTGCATAGCTATAAATAAAGAAGTTAAATAATTGATAAAATAGATTCTGGAAATTTTAAAAATTTAAGCCATTTTCTGTCAATTATTCAGTTTTTTTTATATAGATATGACAGATTTTAATATACATATAAATTATATTAGTAAAGAGTAATAGTAGTTAATAGTAGTAGTTTAATCATGCAAGCTTTCCCTTGCTTTTTCTAAAAAAGCTTTTATTATCAAAAGCTGCTATCTTCTTTGATCTTTTGGAGGAATTACAGATAATAATGTAGGAGATGCTTTTTTCTTCTCGATCGTTATCGGAAAATGTCTGTAGCAAGTTCCATAATAATATTAATAATTAATTTCCGAATATTATTATTAAGAATGGTAAAATCACTGTGCGCAACCACTTTCCAAACTCTTGACTAAGCAGGGGATGAAAAAATGTCATATAATAAGGAAGATATGCGTCATTGAAGTGTCTCGTAAAAAATGTAATATCAGGTATAATAAAGCACTGAAGAACCAAGATATAACCGAGTGAAGACGTTAATGCGAAACAATGTCATTCGTTTCGTTCGAGGGTTGACTCAACCTTGGAATCGTAGAATTTATGAAAATTACAAAGGCATTTTCTTTGAACGTGAAAACAAAATTTAAAAGTTTGTTTAAATTTGAACAATTCTGGATTAAACAGGCCGAAAACACGATATGAAATTATAAAAGTCTTATTTAACTTATCCACAAATTTCTTCAGTTTCTTTCTACGAAGAAAGAATTTTATGTGATGAACACCTGTCCGTAGAGCAAGGGAAGGATTTAAAACTCGATAAGTGATCTAAGTGCTAGATTAACTCGATTCGTATCTAAGTCTAAACTGGACTACTTAGCTCCTCCAACTCTATCTCACTCGAAAGTTTCTTCCTATCCAAGTGCGACGTAGAATTTTTTTCTGATCTCCTTGAGAGTCGAGTGGCGATGTTGGAATAGTAGTGAATCTATATAGGAATGTCTAATAATAATGGTGGTAGTATCTAACAAGAGTAATAGAAGTTAGAACTAGTAGAAAAAGAAATAGTCAAAGTAAAAGAAGAACTGTCTGAGCCACCCCTTGTCCGAACTCGGTTCTTTATCGATCGATTTTAAACTAAGATTTATTGCTTGATCGTAGTACTTTTTTCCAAATCATATTTATTATTTTGACAAGAATTAAACATAAAATAAAATTTTAATTTCATTATATTCATTAACTTAATTCAAATAACTGAATTTTGCCATTAAAAGCTCTTTAAAGCTGTAGTATTCAAATATTCAAATTTTATTCTTTCTAATAGATCTACAATAATAAAATAAATAGTTAAAAAACTACTTCCCTCTGTAAAAATTTAAATTGATGTGGTTTTAATTATAACTTTTCACAAATTATTCTTTGCCTTTGAAAAATTATTCTTAATTTTCTTATAAACAATGTATTCTAATTTAATATCTCAATGGAATGAGAAAATATCTATGAACAATAATATCCCAATAGTGGGAATCCCTTTTTAAAAAATAAATGTCTAAATATCCTTTTAATACAGTTGGAGATTTTATATCTCTGTTGCCATCTGAAGTTGAAAGATTGAAACAGAGGGTAAGTTTCGTTTGGATCAATAAGGCGTTTGTTCCAGTTTGTACCGTATGAAGCTATTGAATTTCATTTACCGTCAGAGGGTATGACATTTATATCAATATTTTAGAATATTTTATTTATTGATTTTTTTAATTTATACTCAAGAATATGAATAAGGTTTGACGAGACTTTGCTGATGTATAAAAAGAACTAGAAGTCTTGATTTAACCATTTGAAAAAGATATTAAAACTAGAAAAGAAAAAAAAACAAATTCAACGTAAAAAATCATATTTTCTATATTGAATACAAGGAAAATAAAATATTGAAGAACAATAAAGTGGATTGTCTAACATTTAATCTTTATTTAACATCGTACAACGTATTTACATGATTTCAATCACACTTACAAAAAAACCAGGATATCAGTTTTCATTATAACATTCACATATTTACAACTTCCCTGAGGCATATTCTACAGAATTATTATACAATTATTATAACTCTATGTACAAACGGTTGCCTTAAGTATTGAAATCTTTCAAGCGGACATATGTACAATAAATAATTTTTTTCCTAAACAAAAGCTTTTCCTTATGAATTCATAACCATTGACTTGTAAAAAAATTGACTTGTTTATTTGCAACGAAGAATTTTAAGAAGTATAAACTCAACTTTACGGAATGTTTGTGCATTTAATAATCATATTGAACTTAATTTATTCATTAATAAATGCGTCTTAGTCTTAAATTAATGTATGCTTTACATTCTCCATGAAATTATAGTTTAAACTTACAATACTTTCATTCTTATCGACTAATTTATTCCTAAACTGTACAAGAACATTTTCAAAAGATTTTCAGACAAATAATAATCTCTTAGTTGCACTTCCTGCGATAAATGTTCCTTCAAAATCGTAAAATCAACACTCATCGCTTATCCTTTTAATATTTAGAATCCATTTGCTCACCTCTCTCGCTTCCGACTGTTTTCTATCAAGATTGGCAGAGACAGAGGAGAGGGATTGCTATTGAAAAATGTAAAGCATAAGAAAACGCAATGCTCGAACATTTCGCTGAAATGCAACGCGTGACGTGGAAGACAGATGTGGCAGTAGGAAACGATTTTCTAAATACATCGGACCCGAATTTGTGATGGAAGAATTCTACCAGCATTTCAAGCTCTTAATGCCAAAGTTGATCGATCGGCTTCTGCACTTTGAATGAAACACTTGTAGATGTTTCCATCAATGTAATCTATAAAAGATGAGCAAAACAATTTGCCATCGTGGCTTCCAATAATAAAAGAATTATGACTCAAGTCCTACTTCTGAAATCTCAATCTTTCAATTGTTTGATAAAAATATGGGCAGTTAGTCATTCAAACTGGCAACAAAGAACGTCTGGAACCAAATGAAGGTATTAATTCCCTTAATTCAGAACTTTATGACGTCTACGTGGATAATTTTAATAGCATAATAGTTGTGATTGTTGATAGCGCGAAATTTAAGCAGATAGAAGAAGCTCTCCCCGATGAGAAATCGATTGCCTCTTCGCTCATGTCTTCTTCCTTTAACGCTGATAGATCCTTCATCCCTGCCGAATGCTTTTCATGGCCATAATCGACCTTCCAAGATTTCTTCGAATCCCTCCTTGAATTGGGCCTCCGAGTTGTAGCTGGTTTCGTTATTTCTGAAAAGAGCAATAAAAGTGTTGAAATGGATATATTTAGATTAGATTATTATCTGTATTAGGGTGGTTCAAAAAAGGCTTTCTTTCCTCAATAAAATAGTGTCTCTAAAAATTCGTTTCTTTTGGTATCAAACTGACATCTGATTTTTGAATAAAATGTTTTTTATATGCAAGTACGACCTCTAGAACTTTAAGTACCAAAAATTCAATTTTTTCCACTTTCGACAGTAGAAAAGGTCGAGTGTGGTCAGACATTCGTGCCTTACTAGTGTGACTTTATCTACTGGCGTTGTCAGGCCTGTCGCAGATTACACTACTTATGGATCTGGAATTACTCTGATTTTCTATTGATACAAAACGAATAAAACCAAACGAAAAGTTTCACTACACATGAATTTCTCTCAATTTTTTTAGTCGTTTGAAAACACATGACAGAACTAGATCGAGTTATGAGATATTAAAAAAGGATTGTGGACTGTCAAGTAAATGGACAGATAAGCCTTAATAATAGCTCACGTTACGTGCACCTGGGGAAAACAATCAGTCGAACGAATGGACTTTCCACAATATATAGTTTGGGAATGACAAATTGGAATGTCATTCTGACATTTTGGCCAAGCTTGAGCGTTAGTGTCATTCACAGACTGCGGTACAACATGACGAGAGAGATATATTAAGTACTCAAGTAATTTAAATCCACATAATTTTACTGATTTTAAAAAATGTTCTAAATATATATGTAATTAAGGATTTATTAAAGAACTTATGTCGATTTAAATGCAGTTTATAAATCTTTATTTATTGAGAATAAACAATTTAAATTACTTTTAAAAACCCATGTCAGAGATCCTGTTCGTAATTCTAGAAAAAAGGTTCCTTTTTCGCTAGGTCTGTACTTTAGAGGAATTTTAGGTAACCCGGACCACATTCTTTCTTCTATAAGCACGTACAAGCTTTTAATTAGAAACTCCCGAGCAATTAACGTTACGACGAACGATTGCGACTCATTTCATTGGACAAAGAATCATGACTTAACATTGCCTAGAATTTTTCTTGATCTGTACCTTTTTTAAATCCCAAATTTCTCCAGGATACTCACTATATAGTTTAATTTTTCCGTCTGTTTCACCAAGCGAATTTGTGGCGATGCATCTAAATGACCCAAAATCTTCAGGACGCACCGAATGTATGGTTAGCTTCATTGTGTTTTCATATCCGGAAGGGATATTCTCGACCTTGTAATTGCTGTCTGTAAAACAAAAAGATAATGATATTCACTGTATAAAACGCAATTCCTAGATATTGCGTAATTTTCTAACATCGTGGTTATATAAATAGCAAAAAGCTGCTCTTTTTTAATAGGTACTGACCGCTCACGAGTGTTTCATTTGTCGGCCTAGTCCAGTAAGTGATAGACTTAGGAAAAGCCTCGCTGTGACACTCCAGAACAAGAGTCTGGCCTTCATAAGCTCCAACCAATTGATTTTCAATCCACACCATGGGTGGAACTGTAAAAAATTTTTAAATCTATAAGGACAATGAGATAAACCGGCAAAAAGACAAAACAGCTTTACAAATTCAGAAATGTAACTAAATACGGTTTAAACACCTCTCGGTTGAAAAAGGTTTTAAAAGCCTTTCATCTCAATATTGTTTTCTACACAATTGATATATCACAAATTGTTAATAATCCATAATAATTTATAATCACAGAAAAAACCAAGTGTAACATTTACCCCGATTTTAGGGTAAATATTACCTGCAACAAAAATTACCTCCAGATAGGTAAATATTACCCTGAAGATAGGATACGGTTACCATGTCAACTTATTGTACCTTATTTTGTTTCGATGCGAGAAAATAAAATTTTATCCACTTGAAAATTACCAGCAACAAATTTTCCCTTTCGTTCTTTCTGTGATGCTAATGAACATTTGATTCTGCATTGTTATACAAATCCTGTATATATCACTGGATATATTCACTGGATACGTTCAATTTTGATTTTCTATTCATTATGTGCGAAATATAATAACTTGTAATCGGAAACAATAGGTCTCAAATAATAGACAGTATATTTAAAACATCCTATCCAATCTGTTGCAATGTGTAAAATGAAACCGTTTCTTTGTTCCAGTTTATGTCAGATTTCAACGCGAACGTCATCTTCTGTCTGTCTAGGACATTAATGAGACATGGTGAAACTTTATTTTGCAACTACTCTGAAAACTTGAAATCCCATTATTTCCGAAAACAATGATTCTCTCAGAATAATTCATTCACACGGGATGGTAATGTGCGTGTGAATTCCAACTGCCGTCGTTAGCCACTGAGTTAAATTACATTTTCGAGCATGCGTGTCCTTCCGCGTTATACAGCATTGCGAAATACTTGTGGGTAAGAGAAGATGAAATAAAAGGGGGTTAGGGGATGGCACTTTGTGGATTATACCTACAGTGAACAATGAGAACAATTCGCTTGCTGACTGTTGGCGGCACTCCATTCGAAGCTATGCAGAGATACGGTCCCATGTGTAGACGTGTGACACGTGTTATTTCCAGCTCTGGCCCTTCGATGCTTGCCACTGCAGTAACAAATCATATTTACATGAATGCACAAACAAAAACCTATATTTACTCCAGAGACCTCACTAATAAGCTAAAACATGGCTGCAAACAATCAACTGAAGACTAAACGCTTTTCATTTTATGCAATTTTTAAAGTATTTTTTTAAAAAGATTTTTAAAACAATATTACATAAAACAAAATGAGGAAATATCTTTCTTATAATTATGGCATTGATTAATCTTCATAAAGGTAAAAATGAAATTGCATTTAACTCATTACTAAAAATTGGCTATAAATTTGCTGAAAATAGAAAGCAATCTAAACTTCGTCTATAAAATTCGTTAGGGACGATCCAAATTTTCACACCTCTATTAAGACTTTTCTCATCAGCAGATTTCCTTTAACAGGACATCCTTTTTCAAGTAAAAAGGTTCTCTTAATCGTTTTGTCTGAAGCGAGACTGTGATACTGAAACTCATTACCACTTTCAAACTGAAAACGTGAATAATTAAGTAACTCTGATGAAGTGGAAAGTTCTCGATATATTTTTTTCCTTACAGATGACTATATAAAAGACTTAAGAAGGGGAAGAAAAAGACGGACCACTCAGTGTAGGTGCTAAATTATATTAATCAACTCTTCTGTTAAGAAAATAGATATTTGAAAAATAGATTCTCGAAAAAGTAGAGAAGCAGTTGACTAAGCACCTTTTAGATTTACAGACATCTGTTGAAAAAAGAATAAGAATCGAAGAAAAGCTCAGATTTTAAGTGACATATGAGAAAATGTAAGTTTATAAAGAACTTGAAAGCATTCCGAGAAATTGAGAGAAAAATTTCCAATGTAAGAACTCCTTCTCCTCGTATTTTTAGAATCTACTTTTTTACAATAATAAAAGATATTTAGGTGTTCATATTCTCCTTTAAAACAATAAGGAAATTTAACGCAAAAGGTCTTTAAAAACTAAAATTTTACTTGAATATAGTTTAACAGAAAATTAGATTTGTAAATGAAAATTGTATGGTAAATTTTTACAAAAATTCGAAAGCATCTTTCTGCTTTCAATTTTAAATACTAAGAAAAGAACCTTCATTCAAATACCCATCCCTTATACCAATTATTGGAGGAATATAAATTAATAAAAAAAAAAAAAAACTATTCAGTGCTTTCGCTTCAGAAATATTTTTCTGCCCATTTATTTTCAATGTAAACTCCAGATTCTCAAGAGTTCTGCCCGCTTCAACAGCGAATAGCTTTCTCAAAGCCAGAGTGGCCTTTTCTGAATATATTAATCCTTTCGTACTTGCTCATTTGCATTTAATAAGTAAATGTTAATAAAAAAATTAATATTTAAAAGATAGCGCTATCAAAAAAGGCCCTGCAAGTTTAATTAATTAACTCACTATTCGTACATACAGTTGTTTATCTAATTATCATGTTTCTACTTAGATTTATTCGTTTATTTATTTTATTTATCTATAAAATATAATCCTGTATGATCTGTACTTTTGAAAGTTATTCTTTTTAAGTGAATTTATTAAAATTTTGTCAGAACAATGCAAATGTCAGATTCAAAAATTGACGAATATTAATTATGTATTTAAAAAAGTTCTAAAAAAAAGCTTTTTTAAATTCACATCGGTTGTCTTTTTTTTCACATTATGTGACAATTAAAATTTCAAACAAAAAGAGAACTAACGTGAGTTTCGAAAAAGTGGAAGTAGAAGTGAAAATTCCCTAGGCGTAATATATCAAGCGAGTTTATTATTTTACTGTCATAATATCCATTTTCGTTTCCAATTTTAACACCAAATTTACTTACTGTCGATATGTACCAGCACTTAGGAATTTCAACTGAAACTCGGGACAATAGCTATTCAAAGCGGAGAGAAGAGAATTGCAAGGTTGAGTAAGGTTAATAGCTCCCAATAGAATCGAGTAATTATTGACTTCATCGACGAAATTAACATCCTCAATATTTTACAGACTGTAATATATAGCAGAATTAATACGACTCGAGAAAGATCAATTATTTTATGTTTAAATAGGATATTCTTTAATTTGTATAATCAATAATTCATTCTTTATAACAGATACTGAATTTTATAATCTCTCTTTATTTACTATACTATATATTTTTCCTAATCAATGATGTTTCCTGCTCATAAAATCTCTTTCTTTTGGATTAGTGTGTGTTTTTCAATTCCTTATGAAGTGCATGCAATATTAATTTCTACACCGTTAATGCATTAGGGGAAGCAAATATTTTATCCCCTCATACGAAAGAACCACTCTAAGGAATCTCAAGAGAAAAATCTGATTGGAGGGAAAAACCAAGAGCTTTTTTCATAAAAATTGTTCTCAAGAATTTCAAGCAATAATTAATACGAGCAATTTCAGAGCCATGTTAAGGTAATTGAAGTAACTTAAGTAGGGGGAAAGAATGTCAATAAAATTCTTTATGGAATTACAAGTTTTATTAAAATTTCAGAGTTTATTATCACATTTCTAAAATCTAAAGCGAAATATGATTCAATAGAAAATGACTTGATAAATTCAGTCGTAAATTGCAGAATATTACTTTTAAAATAAGCAGAGGAAAATTGAAAATGAATGAAAGCTTGCGATTTTACGTGCGATAATAGAACTTCCCAATGTTCTAAATTTCCAATAGACTTCCAATTTCCAATTTTATAGATTATTTCCATGTCATCCATGTATTACGTAACACTTTTAGGGGGAAGGTAGGGTTCAAAAGAATTATCACCCGGTTAATATTGAGGGGTGGGGTGAGAAGATTTCGATAAATATTACGTAAAATTCATCGGAAGAAATCCCTTTTAATCTTTCGAAATCACTTGAGATATTTTAATTTCTTTTCAAATTCTTTGAAATTCGTTTAAAATAATCTAAAATCTATAAAATCCTTTCTAAAAGATTAAAAAAATTTTTGTGTAATTATTTGAAATCCCTTAAAATCTTTTAAATCATTTAAATACCTTGAAATTAAACAATTTTATGAAATCACTTGAATTTTCTGGAAATCATTAAAAATACACCAGTCTTTAAAATGCTTTGAAAACTTTTGAAATCCCTGGACATTTTTAAAATCCATTAAAATCATTGAAATCATTGGAGATCCAATAAAATCTTGTAAAATTCCTTGAAGTCTCTAGAAATACCTATAGTTCCCACGAAAAACGATTGAAATCCTGTGAAATATATTAATATACCGTGAAAAATCTTAAAAACTTTAATATCTTTTAAAATCCCATAAAAAATGTTGAAATCTTTGCAATGTAAAAACCCTTGTAATTTGTACACTCAAAAATAGAGCGGTAAATCCTTTGAAATAAATGAGTTTAAAATAATATTATAAATTCTTATATATTATATTAGTAAAAATATTATATTTAAAGCGAAAAAATCAGATTAATAAAAGTGACCTAACAATAAAGACGGGGTGTTATGGCCTATAGTTACGGTAGCGTTACAAGAGGGGGTCCAAGAATCGTAAAAAAAAGCGCTACGTAATAAATGACCCTAACTCGTATGACGTTTATTACTTTTATTATATCTTCTATATCGATGTGGTGTCAGTCGTAAATATATGACGCAGAATCGCGAGCGAATAAAAAATTGAAATAATATATCAATCACATTATTTTTGAAGATAATTCGATCAAAATTACCTTCCTGCCAGCTAGACAAAGTGATGGTGCCACCTGTTTCACGTCGCCACGTGACAGTCGGTTCAGGTATTCCTGTGGCTGCACAACGAAGCGTCACGTTGCTTCCCTCTCGTACAACCATATCCGTACTTGTGGGGTAGTCCAGGATATCCGGAGGCACTGAAACAATACCCACATTGCAGCATCACCCATCCTCCTGAATCCAACGTTATTCAAATAGATATCTCGACGATCGCTTCGTGCTCGCAAATATTCTACCTGACAGTACTCAACGAGTAGGGGCATGCATCGTAAAATCTCAAATCTGTATGAACCAGTCGTTTCGGCTTTTCCAAATGGCTTTTTAAAATCGGAATTTAAAAAAAAAACTTCACGGAGAAATATGATCAAAAAGAATGCAAATGCATTCACCTATATTTCAAATAGAACGCGCAGCAAGCGAAGATCGATAAACCAGTAAATGAAAAACTCTTAATAATTTGATAAATTTTATTTACGGACTTTTGTAAAATATCGAAAAATTGCTGTTCCATCAGACCTTCTTAAGGGATCATCCATTTATTTCGTAACGCTTTTTTTAAAAACTATTTTTGGACCCTCCCTCTCCCTCGTAACGCAAGCCAACATAGACACCCACCCTGCTTGATTGTTATGTAACTTTCATTAATCTGCTTTTTTTTTGCTCTACGTGTAATAATTTTATTGAATAAAATTGAATATTTTCAAAATATTTCAAGGAATTTGCAAGAGATTAAAAAAATGTCAAAGGGTTTCAAAATATTTCAAAGAATTTGAAAGAATTTTTTATGGTTTTCAAAGATGCCAAGGTATTTCTCGAGATTTCAATGGATTTAAAAGATTTCAAGGAATTTTCAAGAGATTAAAGAAATTTCAAAGGGTTTCAAAATATTTCAAAGAATTTGAAAGAATTTTTTATGGTTTTCAAAGATGCCAAGGTATTTCTTGAGATTTCAAGAGATTTAAAAGATTTCAAGCAATTTCAGAAGATTTGAAGATTTTTAATGATATGCAGGGATTTTAAATAATTTCATAATATTTCAAGGCATTTTAAAGTATTTTAAAGATTGTAGGTTTTTTATAAATGATTCCAAAGAATTTTCAAAATGTATTTTAAAAATTTCAAGGGATTTCAAAAGATTTCAAAGAATTTTTACGGTTTTAAAAGTGTTCAAGGGAGTTAAGAAGAAATTAAAAGATTTAAAGATTACAAGATATTTCACAGGATTTGAAAGATCTTAGTAATTAAGAGATTTAGTGATTTTAGGTAATTTCGCCAAATTTAAGGGATTTTATAGGTTCTCGAAGGATTTCAAAGATTTCGAGGGATTTTAGGGTATTTCGATACCTGAATGTTACATAACATTTCTCGAAATCCCCTCTCCCCATCGTAAAAGGGCCATAACAGGTCCTGTTGAACCCTCCCTCCCCCCTAAAAACGTTACGTAATATATAGACTACTTCTAATGTAGGTATTATACTTTTTTAAATAAAATGAGACAGATCATTGTGTATTTATGAAGAAATTCATGTGAAAAATTGAAATTGCCTTCAACTGCAATTGCAAGCTGATATCCTGCAGTGTGTGATTCATTTCAAGTAGTACAGTAGAGTAAACGAGGTGAAAAAAACCTTGTATCCGCGAGCCGTAATATTTATTGATACGGGGAAACAATTGTATAGGATTTATTATTTGGCACAGACAAGCGTCGTTGATTCTTGCTCCTTTTACGTGTTTCCCTGTGTTGCAATAAAATACATGTTCTTTACGGTTAGAACGATAACTTGTTTTATCATGCAAACTCGACTAATACTATAAATTATAGATCAGTAAAGTAACTCTCCCATTAAACCCTCGCGTATCGCTATATCAAAACAGCTTTCGTATTATGGAAAATTATCGCAGATGGGAAATTAAATGCACACTAAAATTTAAACTCAGTATTTAAATCTGATTTAGTGAAAATTGACTACCGCAAGAGCGAAGCGTGATTCCATTTTCACTCATGCAGGTGTAGAAAGAGCATTTTCAAGGTAAATTAAATAACTCGAATTAGACAGACTTGTCGAATCATTTAAGGGCAAGTAGTACTCACGACTAGAGCTAATTTTTTACTAAAACTAGGCCATTTATGACTGTACGAACCACAGGTAAATGGCCTAGTTTTAGCAAAACATATTTATAATGCGAGCATAAACTTCCCGTGCAGAAATTGCCCCATTTCGCCCCATTTAAAATAGGGCTTTGACAAGGCCCTCGCCAGTTTTTCTATTTTGAATAAAACCAAAAAAAAAAGAGAATGTGGCATTAATCGGGCAGTATAACGAGTCCATGTGTGATTACTTACAAAGTATGACCTCGTTGTTGCCATTTTC
>JAUESH010000024.1:10396293-10418367 GCA_032275165.1 Synergus magnus
AACAGAGCCTCACTCGAAACTGCCAAGTTTTACTAACTTTGGAACAAAGTTCTGAACGCTTTTAAGTTATCCTACGAAGATTTTGTATGTTTAAAACTCAAAATTTATATTATTTACGTATCTCTGAAAACACATTTTTGCAATATGAGTTAGGATACGGACTTTTTAATAGCATATGGCAAAACGACAATATCCTAGGAAGCTCCCTATGTCTCAGAAGTAATTTGTGAAAATAATTGAATAGAAAGGTTATCAGAACTTTCGATTCTTTGTAAGGGTGATTTATAGGGGTGGTTATAAGGGTATTTATTTCCTGGAAGTGATTTTTTTCAGACGAGGGTGAGTTTCTCGACTTCTTTCTGCCAGAGACCCTTCCTTCATAGCGTGTATATATGCCATATGCCCACTTTAGGCTTAATTACTGTTCGTATTTTTTCGTCTGTTCCAGAAACAATTAAAACTTTTATTCCGTGAAAATACAGGGCTTATATTTTTGTCACGCTGTAATTAAGAGGAAATCTTTATTGCTACGACGAAATTCTACTTTTTAATTATTCTAATATTTACCACAGCTTTGAACACACAACTTTTTATCTGGCTTTCGCTTTTTCAGAGTATTAATTATTATTTTCAAATTACGTTGGACGAAATCACCTTTCGGAAATTTTTATCACAGCCTATGGACAAAATTGGGTATTAAAAGGATGATCGAATTCCCATGATTGGTTTCTGAACTGATATACAATTTACCTTTGTAAATCACAAGTCTAGGCACTTTAATTTCCGCGTAAACGAAGTTCAGCGCTAAGGTGGATACAGTTCATTGAATAAAAAGCTATAAAGCATTGGAAATAGAGTCTTTTTATCTTGGAACATCAGGTGCAGACCAGTCATGCGGTTTTATGTATATTCAGCAGTGGTAACGATTCGATTCGAGGTTAAAGAAGGGCCAAATGAGAAAAGGCGGTGGATGTTGAAAATGGGTTTCTCGGGAGTACCAGGACGTTTATTAGAGGGTGAGTTTGGCAAAGAGAAAGAGAGACCAAGAGCAGCTTAACAAACTGCTGAACTCACACCTCCTGGGATTTTATTCTTATACCTAATGTGCTTCCACAGGATACGCAATACGAATCTCAAGAAATTCGACGAAAGTCTGTTCGTAAAATCTTGCTATTTTCTACCCACTTATCCAACTCTAATTTCATATGACGCTTCAAGGAAAATTACTCCTTGAATAAATTTCCCGGATTTGAAATTTTTAAATTATTCCTCTGAGACAAAATCGTACAATTTGATAAAATTTACTTCTTTAAACACTAGGGTGTGTAAAAAATTACACGTAGGCACTTTAATTTCCCCGTAAACGAAGTTCAGCGCTAAGGTGGATAGAGTTCATTGAATAAAAAGCTATAAAGCATTGGAAATAGTTTTTTTATCTTGGAACATCAGGTACAGGCCAGTCATGCGGTTTTATGTTAAATTGAAGTGTTAAAAAGCCAATTGCATCTTGGAAATTCTTGTTCCTTTTATAACAAAAAAGGAAAATGACTAGAAAATTAAACCCAATCCGATGATTTGCAAACCCGTATCGCACTTAAAGGATTAACACTAAATATCTCAAATAATATATCAAATTTATGGATATTTTAATGGATATCAAATTTATTTATACATAAAAAAAATATCAAATTTATGGATATGGTAAAAATTATTTTCTACGGAGATATTTATTGTTAAACTTTGAAGTCCGAGCAAGAGTGCAAGGCATCATCGGATTGGGTTAAAATTTTTTAGGGATCTTCTGTTTTTTGAAAGGAAAAAGAATTTCCAAGATGCAATTGGTTTTTTAATAGGTACTTTCTGATTTTTAACAAACCCTAATGAACACGTGGTCCATGCTTAAACTTGTTACAATTTTAACAGTTTACTTTGGATATTTGTATTGAAGATTGTAAACGAAAATTGAAATTAAGGATGATTAAACTAAGTCATGAGGAAGTAATTCGTTGGGGAAAAACAATTTTGGAGGATTCTACTTGGAGAGAAAAGTGGCCTTAATTAGAGGTTTTGGGAGGATAAAAATAGTGGGAGGAGAGAGTCTAAATTAACTTACTTTGTACGGTCCCAAGTTCTCAGTTATGCAGTCGAAGACGGCTTCTCGGCCCACGGACACTGTGAGGTTGTTCAAGGGCTTTCCAAATCTCGGCAAGTCTGCAACAAGCCAGAGACATGGTTAGTTCCTTGCATCAAGTTTGATAAGGTACTGCTACTTCGAGAGTACAAGCTCACTTTGCACAAACAAGGATATAAGTTACAAGACACTCCAGGCGCTGAATCGATTTCTTCAAGTGAAAATTATAAATTAAGTTAACGGTTCAATGAAATTATTATATGATTGACACCAAATTCGAATTCTCTTGTAAATCTAACACAAAAATATAGTTTCTATGGGAAATATTAAAAATAAAGAAATAAATAATTCACTTTGTAATCACTTACAATTACTCCGGTGACCTGCAATTACATGCAATCATGCCGTTGAAGAGAAATAATTTCTCGGGAAAAATATTTCACAATTTCATTATGAAAAATTGCTGACACGTATTATATGAACTTCTGTAAAATACTTGGAGAAAAAGAAATTACTCCTGCTTGAGAGTGCTATGAGTGAGGTATTCAGTGGCTATTGAGATATTTCCTAAGTTAGTCCGTCACGATGCGGTTTTAATTGAATTTAAATCTCTTTTTAGAGGTCTGTATATTCTGATATAACTTCGTTCATGGTCCATATTAATCCTTCTTTTTCTTATTTTTTCCAGTCTCGTTACCTCAAATCCATTTAATCCCCCTGTTTACTTCAAAATTGTAAAAGACAGGACATCGTTCAAGTCCCACGTGCACACAAGAATTATCCGTTCTGTAAATCAATCCTTTATATCACATATATCCTTTATGGTGCATGTCTGTTTTACTAATTAAGTTTCCAAAAATCGATCCTCTCCACTGTTTGAGATACATTCTGTAGCTTTCAGCAGAAGTTAGCGTCTCGTTCAATTTCTTAGTCTTCTGAAAACTTACCAAATTCACGAGATATATTCCCGACCTTCACAGATACTTTAGAACTTTCGATAAAGTTCAAAAATAATTCATCAGTACGGTTAAAAAAATACAGTAAAGAGAAAGTTCTTAAATATTCTATAACTACAAAAATATAGGCGAAAATTGCTAAGCCGTAATGAATCGCGTCTGCTCTACTATTCCCGCATAATTAATTAGCAACAAAACACTTTGTGTTCCTTCAATTCTTTTAACACAAAAATTTGAATAACATCAGTCGACTGCATTCACAGTATTTTTCATAGAACGTGATGCGTGACTGATATCTCGTTAGAGGCGTGGTTCAAGATCGCGTGTGCTTTACCTCTCAAGAAGCCCTATGAAAAGTTAATACGTGAAAATTGTGTCTGTCTTCGGTTTTACCGCAATTTAAAAATAAATCAATGACACAAAATGTACACTGAGCTTTAAATAAAATTGTCAAATTAGCACTTAATCCCAAGTTAAATGTGCCCTGGAAATTTCTAGTTAAAAGTAAAATTAAACTTATGCTCCAACTCGCCAAAGAACCATTTGATGGCCAATTAAAAGACCTTAATGGTGGCATTTATGGCCCTTACTTAAAGTAGAGATTGTAACGTTCGGGACTCACGATGGCATCCTTATATTTTATCCAAAGTACTACGTAATAAGTCTATAAATGGAACGTCAAAATTTAAGTACCACCTTCGTTTTCTTATTACTTAAATCTCCACCATCAATGCATGAGATTTTTTATTACATAGGTTCCACATTTATTTGGCATTGTGTAAGTTTAAAAGTATACTTATTCGGGAATATTCTACTACTGCTCTCTCAATATCTGACCAAACATTGACCTGTACTACTAACCCCCTCCCCTCTCTTCCCATATCCATTCTCCTTCCCGGGTAACTATTTTTAAAAAAAGAAAGACATAATAATATCAATGTGTAACGGAATTTAATTTGCCAGAACTATAAATAAAAATACAATCGGGTTCAAGAACTGAAAGACTGATAGAAATAGTTCAGTAAAAATTCATAGAAATATGAAGTAAAGGGCAATTCAAAATGTTTGATAAAATCATGCACTGAACATCAAATCAAAATACAAATCCAATCGGTCAATCAGAACATAATATCAACAATCAAAGTATAAATCAATATGATTCAATAAATAATAATGCAAAAATGTATGAACAAACATAACATTAAAATTGGACCGAAATCAGTCAATAATAATATTAATCATTCATCTGGTCAACATTCAACGCTTTTGATATATTCCGGAATTACTTTGGCATTTGCTTTTCGGATAGCCTGGAGAGTCAAATAAAATGCCTCTGTTCTCAATAAAATAAATCCCCTATTTAGCCAACAGTCAACACAGTATCACGATGATAAGTTCAGCAATTGAGTGCACGTATCCCTCATTTTTCGAATTCCAAGCCACAAGACATCCTAAGAGACAAGAATTGATTTTTGGGTATCATAAAACATACCCTATCCTGTACACTTCCATTTCCACCATACAAAGGGAAAAATGGATATTCAACCTTAATATCTTGGATAGTGAACTGTGTGACAGCCATCTAAGATATTCAGTCTAAGTATCTGGATGTCCAGCCTCAACATTTTAGATACTCAAAATGGTGACCATCTAAGATAGTCAATCTAAATATCTAGATACCAAGTTTTAATAACGAGATAATTAGGCTGAATCAAATAATCAAATTTAGTACATTTTCACGTTACACGTTAATCGGAAGAGACATGTCTTTGGAAGGGGAAAAGCAATCATTATTTTTCCGTGCCTTATTTAAATTTAAATCATTGGAAGATAATCTATTCTCGAATGACCCTTCTGAAACTACCGAGACAGAAAATACCAAGCTGGTTATACTTGAAATTTCCTTGAGCTGTAGGAATGCATATGTAGTATCTTAAGTCAATTACTGTGCCTCATTCACGGAAGTGGTTCTCATGAGGATTGGAGGACGTGGAAAAGACGGAAGCAAGTAATTGAATGGACTGGGACGACGACAAACAAGGGCTGCGTGCCATAGTCTCGCCATCGAATCGGCCTCACAAATCAGATTAATTAGCAACTCGTTGACTACAGCACATCAACGAATAGAAGTACAGATCCTTGCTTTGAGGCTAAGGTTGTGCCCAATATTGAGAGTCGCTTCAGGCAGCACCATATCTGACCTGTAGACAATGCTATGATTTCCCTTTGACCCAAAGTCGAATAGCAGGGCACTAACGTTCATGTAATTGAGTGTAAACAGTTATGTATCAACTTGAAAATCGGGTCAAATGCATCTCTATAATAGGAAACTATCTGAACATTCTACGTTAATTTCCTCATTATAATACAAACCCAAAGGAAGTTAATTATATAAAAATTACTGGCTTTTACTGATAAAAGAAATTAAGAACTATAGCGATCCAGACTGAGGTAATAATAAGGAGGGTTTGATGGTATCGTGAATGCCGTAGCTCGTTCATAATTTGGACGTGGAATTTAGGCTGTGAATTAGAATATAAGTGTGTCCTGTTGCTAGAGTTCGCGTCGATCAGATCGCGTGACAAAGTCTGACGTATAAAGTGTGTCAACGTCATCAGTTTGTTCGGAATTGTTAGCCAACCCGAACGGACGTCGTAAGTACATACAATGCTGAGAATATTCGAACGCCCGCCTAATTAACATTGGAATGGGCTGGGAAGAGCGGGTGCGTTTTCATTGCGGGGGCAATAAATCGACGAAACAGATAAGCGTTATCGCGGTCCTTCGGCAAGGATTAGCTCTAGGAACGCTTATCCATTTTCAGTAACGAAAAGGATGCCATGGTATCCCTAAAATATTGCCTATCATTCTCCAAAAATTTCTTAAGTCTTTGCTTTAAACGGACTTTAATGAGGAACAAGTATTCATGAAATAATATCTTCTCTTATCTGAGTAGATGTCATTATTTTCAGGTAATATTACTTCAATCAATCAATTTGAGACTCTAGACTATTCAGAGCACATAAAGAATTTTGTGACATAGTTCATACTTTTTTTTTGGAAACCAACATGAATTCGAGGATAAGCGGAATTGAACCGTCATGGTTCTATTGTAATTGTTCGCAAAACGAATTAACAGAGCACACGCAATGCACTTTAACTTATTCAAGAGTTAGGTTGCATCATAAAGGTGCAGGCTTCCAACCTATCTCAGTCTCGCATGTGAAGCTAATATATGTTGCCGCGGCATGAACGAAACAGCTCACTGGATTTAGTGACCACTCGAGAAAAAGTTTTGTTTCTAAAAGTCGCAGCTCTTGATTCTCAGATTTATTAAGAAGGCGAGTTTTTAAACCTTTCGATACTATAATACTTTGAAAGAAGTCCTAACTTAATATCCTCAGAAAGTCTCTCTTGTCTAAAGTTCTATATATAAAATATAACATTTTTCTAATTTTATAATTATAAAAATGTGAAAGAGAAATAAACAAATTTCCAGCATAACTTTGAGCACCTAGTTTAGTTTGAGAAGCATCCGAAGTAAATTTGATGAATGATGTAATAAGGTCCCATCGGAAAATGGGAAATTTGAAAAAGTTTAAGAACTGAGACGTCTTGTCAAAGGCGACTTATTCTACTGAACTCTAATATTTTGTGTCTGACGGTGACGTTCGGTTTTCACTTCAAGAACTATCCATGACTTTCAGACACGGAGGTGAATTTCAATAGAGTTTTCTGAGACGTCAAAACCTTCACAAGTTTTTTTCCTTCTCCTTCTCACAAAAGGACTCATTATTATATTTATATGTGTAGCAGCTCATTTCTGGTTGGATACGACGAAGACTTGCATTGTGTAGTAAGATTCACACTCAAGAGCTGGAATCATATTCTGGAAATTTTATTTTCGAATCCAGAAATAAATTTAATTGTAGTATCTAAAATATTGTATAAATTAGAATAACCGTTTTTTTATCAATCACATCCTATTAAGGAATCTTCTAACATCTAGATTCGGTTACGCATCGATATATTACGGAAAGCCGAGATTGCAAATCACAGAGTTCGAATCGGCAAATCCACTGATTTATAGACGGCGGATGTTGATGATGATAATTTTGGTAGCAGCAGGCTTTATTTGCGTGTATTAAATTAATTTTAAACAAACATATTTAAGAACACGTTTAAAGTTTTTGAAAAATAAATCATTGAAACTAATGAACTCATTTCCTATATAATGTAAAGTACTAAACGTTTGAATTTTCTGAATGTTTGCCCTGCTATCTCTGCATTTGTTGAAGTTTCTTCAAACACTTTCTCTATTTTTCCAGTGCCATCACAACCTCTTTTCGAAGCGCAACTTTGTTACTCATTCTGTGTACCATCCAGAGGCAATCATGATATGTTTTAATTAAAAATTCTATTAACTCGCTGCGAGTTCATATACTGGTTGTTCTTTCAATATCTAAAGGATAAAGTACAACGTTTAAAATATTCCAAAAACATTTAATTATCATTGTATAAGCTAGATCGTTTTCTAGCCACGAAGAAGACTTTACGAATGCGAATAATAATTAATCGACGCGCTGAGGTAAACTCATTTAGGAAGATATCTCTCTCCCTCTTACAGTTAGGAAATGTGTATATTGTTCGCGTTCAAATGTTAAATTCAACCGTCTAACTAAGCACTTTAGTAGAAGAATGTTTATCTAACTACATTACTACCTGGTGGACCAATTTTAATATCTTTTAGATTATTTTAACAAAATAATGCAGAAAAATAACATTCTTACTCTGCAGTTTATAAAATCAATTACTATCTCTAATGACATAATTCTCAAAGAGTTCAGAATAATATTTACTAACGAACCACTTGTTTTGAAAATAAGACGCTTTCAAGGAGTTTCATTCTATCTGTTTGTGACAGTCTTTTGACAAATTAAACTTCAGATGGCAAGACTTGAAGTTCAAAGAGAAAGGATGACAATTCAGTTACTGTAGCATTTCACGAGAAACGATCTTGTGTCACACAAAACCCCTAACTTATTCATTAAATAATAGAAAACAAAATTGTAAAACTGCTTAATAAATAATTGATAAAAATATCAAACGAAGAGTTTTATCTAACACTATTTCAGTTTATATGACAAATTGTTAGCAGTGCGCAATTCAGAAAATAAAAAGAATAAAACTGAACTTTACACGGTATGTAATAAAACCCAGATTAAGTGTCAATGAGAGCTCTGCGTTCCTAAATTCGGCGCGACTATTTGATTTACAATAAAATTATAGCTGCGTCGAGCCCTCGAACCGACGAGCTTGCAGGTACGGGACTCCGATTATCGCTCGAACGAAAATCGATTTGGCCCGACGGATACCTGTAATTTGTGACACGCGATCTCCCATCAAATGAAAACTTGATGTAGTCGCGTGGATTTTTGGCGCCATGCCGAACTACTGGTTATTTCGATACATCCACTCGTTGATTTAAAAAAACGATAACAGCCAAAAATCACTGCTAATTGCTACGTAAAAAAGTTGAGAGGAACGGTTTTGAACATTCAGTTTTTAATAATATTGCCTATAAACTGAATATTACGGTTATTAAAAAATGTCGTTTTAAAAAAAGTGGTATGAAAACTTTGTGGAATTAATTGTGGCATCCTATTATAACAAAAATCGATTGTTGCTTATCTTGCTTCCTCGTAGAGGAAGCTTTGTAATCGTAACAATTTTAAATATTTTCAAAATTGAATTAAACGTTTCTCAGTTGAGCTTTAATTTTGAAAATTATCATAATAAGCTTATTTTAAGAGTCAGTACCGAATTTGAGCATCGAAGATATTTGTACTATTCGCATCGAATACATTTATAGTTCATCATAATACTTCTTTGCACTAATGTATTATTACAAATTATTCAGAGCCATAAAACGTAAATCTTGTTTCCCTGAATTTTTTATCCCATTTAATACTATAATTTCAATTTAAATAATAATATAACATTTGCATGGTATAGTGGTTAATTTTATAGTATAGATTATTCATATAGTTTATGCATTTAAAATATAAGTTACAATAGTAAGATATTTATATTTATTTAGTTAGTTAGTTAGTTACATCATACATTTGATCCATCTTTGCTTCCGCAACTGTTTCAAACGTAGTTCAAATACAAAGGAACTCGTTAAGTTCGTAAATAACACCCTTTGAACCCTTGTGAATTGGTTACCATTTGATTATACTAGACGCTTGACATAGAATAAGATCCAATTGATCACAGAGGCAAAACCTGGCGAGTCTTCATTCCCTCGTGTTCATCACTAATTTCAAAAAATGCTGGGAAGGGACAATTTATATCAGGAAAATAATGCAACTTTTTGTAAAAATTTTTAAAAATAATTTCTTAATTTCTTAAATTAAGAATTGTATTGACGGTAAACATCCCCGTTTATGAAGTTGAAAATTGTTAGCGTATATCAAAATGAAGTTAAACTGAAAATTAATGAAAACATATCAACTGAAATTTATAGTACTTGAGTCAAGCGGCGTAAAATTTTTGGTTCGTTAGAGCTTTGGCATTGCGTTATCAGTTCTGGTCGTTAAATTGCTCACGACTTATTCGCCAACGGACACCAATATATATTGACAGGTTATTTACCGCTACCGAACATTCCAGCAAGCATTGAACCGTCAGGAAGATAATCGAGGAGTTTCACGCCCGTAATAAACTACCATGTGAAGTGATTTGAGGGGGGAATGGTTTAATTAATTGGAGTTAAATAACTGACTATAAAATAGTTAGCATGTCGAGCTAGGCGCTCGCTTAAAATGAAAACGAACCTCATCGCAGGTAGGAGTGATATCGGCTGAAAGTTCAGCCCAGCGCAGCCTTGGGTGGTTAGGCACCTTTAATGAGGTTGATAATGGGGTCGTTTTCTGTATAGCATGGCCCTCATTGATTTCATGGCAAACTTAATCGTACTACGGGAGCGATCAAATTTTCATTTTCATTTTCATTTTGTCTACGTATTTTTCTTCTATTTTTCTTTACTCTCTTTCCTCTCTTTCTATTTTACTTTCAATATACCCACGTTTACCTAGTCCTCAAAGGTCATTAGGCTTAATGCCTAATGCTTAATGCCTCATAACATTCGTAATACGTCAAATGTTAAATGAGTAAGCTAAACTTAAAATCCTGGTTACAATTCTCGTTAAGGGCATGTTGTAATTACCATAAGAGCAAATTTAGTTTCTCCAACTTTACGTTCGCAATAATACATATTTTTTGCTAAAACTAAGCCATTTACCTTCTTTTCGTACAGACGGAGATAAACGGCCCAGTTTTAGCTAAAAATATTTATTATTGTTAATGCAAAGTTGACGAAACTAAATTGCTCTTATGGTAAAGTATCACATGATCTTAAATGAAATTTGGACCAACTCGACCTACTTCTTATTGTATACAAATTTAACAAACTCTTTTTAATGAAAGGTTTTCATGAAAATATGTCAACCCATTTTGAGTCTTTATATATTGCAACACTCATAAAAATGTCTGGTTAAGTTAACCAGAATTGGTTAAATATGCCCTTACTACTTTTTCTGGTTGATTTAACAGCCTCTAGTTGTTTCGACTAGAAATTCTGATTAAAATAACCAGGATTCTGGTAATTAAACCAGAAAAAATAGGACAGATTGAACCAGAATTACAATATACAAAAATATCGAGCCAAGTTCTATAACATCCCACGCTGCAGTTTAATTTATATAATATTATGCACTATTCAAATTATTTTAAAAGTTTTTATATCTGATTTCATGCAAAACACCCAGTATTATATATAGCTTGCATTAATTAATATTTCTAATTAAAAACAGCTGCCCAAAGTGAAATAAAAAATTTCGTTACTGCGCGTTAATGAATACTTGGAGGCTGGGAACTTTCGAAATCTCTGAAAAATTAAATTATAAGCCATTTCTTTTTGCGAGATTTTATTTGGCGCAATACGATAATAAATATGAAAACCCCTGAATGAATATTCCTAGCCTAAAAGGATTTCTCTGAACAGATTCGCATTGGATTTTGCCTCAGGGAAGAAGATCGAGTATAAGCTACATTTTTTTCTACATTATAATATTTTTCGAATATTCACTCCCAGTATGCACGATTGATGATAATATTCTTTGCTTTCGTTACTAATGAAGGGCGCCGCATTTCTGATAATTTTATTATTTCATTATTTCATGAAATTCATGAAAAGCTAAATTACTTCGAAATTTAAAAGTCGGTTTTGGTATTTTGTAAATTTTAAATTTTAAATCTGTAATATTTTAAGGAAAGTTTCTTAACAAGAAATTTCACGGTTAGATTGTGAGAAAAGCGTGTTTACCCCAGCTTTAGAATTTCAGCTAAAAGTTTGAAAGAAAACACCATGAAAGACTGTCATTCTTTTTGACGTAAAGTGCGATGAAAGGTAAGGCTTGTGTGAACGAACGTAGTTAACATCTTTATTTCGCGTATCTAAGAAAACGCTGTTCTCTCACACGTCAAAGTAAAGTTTCTCGGGGAATAATGGAACAGATTTAATAATTTTATAATATATGCGCTTTATAAAAATGACAAAATATTTATGCAAATTTATGCATTTATGGATTAAATAATTTAAAATCTTTATTAGTTGCCCGTTTCCCATTTATTATTTTAAGTGAGAGGAAACTGCTTACTGTTTCAGTAATATTTATTTTTAATGGCATTTCACACATCTAATGACTGTTCGACATGTTTGGCAGGTAATTAGTCTGTGAATGAGAGAGATACACGACACTGTTTAATCAGTATTTAATCAAGAGACTTTTGGTCTTAATTTCCTTTAACATTTGTTAAAATTCGAAAAAGGTACTTTGAGCGTGTGGAATTGAAGTCGCAAACAAACGCTTAATACCGATTACTCAGGAAACAAGCAGATGTGTCGGCTGACAGTGGTTTCCTGTTTGCGCATTAGGTGTAATCACACACGAAATCCCTCCGATAAATGCACTCCTGTTTGCCAATCATAGGCGACGCCTGACTAATTACTGATACGAGTAATTAGCTCAAATGGCAACTCAAAGGCATCAAATACTTAAAAGAAGACTTCGAGTCCCTATATAATATTTTTTTTCGTGTATTTTCTCATTTTATTTCTAGAAATTTTTATTTAATGTACAGCCTTTATATTTTTGCATATAAAAGTAACTATGAAAGAAACTTACGTTACTTGTTTCTTTTTGAACTAAATTTTCCAAATCTACGGCACTCTGGAAGTCGAATCAATACCCAATAATTCTGATGTAACTTATTCATTTGATAGATTTTACCCTTCATTCGGATTATTATGATTCAAATCAGTTATACAATAGTTCTTATCGCCTTAATTAGAAGAAGAAATAAAGGAAATTATTACAAATGACTATTATTAATTTTACGGAATTGTCATGAATTATACAAGACCTAATTTCGAAATAATTATTAGGAAATCAATATTGCTAATGTAATTGAATGTTTTTTAACTTTCTCATTTGTAATTACGTAATTTATTATAAAGTCATGTTGGCAAATTAATGCTGATTATGTTACCTCTACAAATCCGTTCTTCACTTGAAAATTCCTGGAAAGCTTCAAGTTTACTCTATGTATAATTCAGGCTAGTTTTATGTAATTCGAGAAAAAGTTTAAAGTGTTTATAGAAACTTGGACGATCATACAGAATTTTCTCGAGAGGTTAAGAAAATTCTGCAATCTCTTAAAAGATTGAACGATTGTTCTGTATACATTTATGAAGATTTATGCAAGTCTAAAAGAATCGTGAAATGAAAGATATACTCTCTATTAAAATTTAAACTAATTGAGCTGTTTTTTGCATGCTTTAAATAGACTTTAAATGGTGGATAAAGGAAACATTGAGAAAACGTGTCATAATAACTGTCAACTTTAAAAACCTCACACACAGTGTTTTTCAGAAAAACATTAAAAGTTTCTTGCATGCTGGAAGGCTCGCAGTAATTGTACATTGTGTTCTACAGGTACGATAATCGGATAATAACCAAATTATTCTGGTGACACGAGAATAACAGATGGATCGCATGCAGACTATATACGAGAAAGCTACGTGAAACAACCATAAAATACGTGTAGGAAGAGTTGACAAATGTTTACGCTGTGAACTACACGCAAAATCTATGTGTTTCGTGCCATCTGACATAGAATCTGGAATTATCTCACTTATTTCTACGAAACTGAGGTGTTGTGTAATGCGAAACAATTAGCAAACCTCGGTTGACGTATATTACAGTGTCATGAAGTGTTTATTTTAATGAAGCTAACTTTTTATTTTATTAAAAAAATTTCAATTTTCTTTCTCAAAAGTTATAAAATCGTCCTGTTTATGATTATAGCTTGGTGATATTTACAGGCCTTTAAATTATGTCTGAAATTATAATGTAGAGTCAGCAACTCAAAAAATCTATACCCAATAAAAATACATGTACATAAAATTAAATATACTTCAAATTTTTATTTTTCGCAGATAGAAGCTGAATATATATTTAATGCATGAAACTACAAATGTGTTGCTGAAGATATGACGAGAAAGAATATAAAGTTACATATATGCAGATGTATCAGATGAAAATGGAACGACTCCTTGAACCAAGAAAAACTCTTTTCTGCATATTATTAACCCATTTGTTGTATTGTTCTATTTCTATGAAATTTAAATACATTTCATGGAAATGTGAATATGCTGTGAAACTATTATTGTAGTTTAAAAACCTTTTCTTGTTATATTCACGTTTCGCAAACTATATATACATAGTATTTTGAAAATAGAACCCGACGGGCCGTTCATTCGAAAATCGATTCTACGTATTTTACTGATTCTACTGATTCCTCACATGTTTCAAAAAAATCATTTGATATTTGATATTCATAAGGAATATCTTTAATCAAGATTTAGGTATTGTATAATTTTTTATTCAACCACGCTTTCAGGGTGTAATGAAGAAAATAATAGAGTAAAGACGATGCTCCTGATGCTTTCACACGTTCCTTACATAAGGTAAGATCACCACTAATACCTGAATTTGCTTCTAAGGGATTAAAATCTTCCTCTCCCTCTCTCTCTGGTACAACTTCGCCTTTCTCGTAATAAGAGACTTTCAAATCGTGAATTTTTGAAGTAATCAATATTTAACTCAAAGAGTAAATAACCGAAAGTAAATGCAAAAATCATAAGTAAAGTTCGTTTCAAATGATAAGTGGATTAGATTGCCAATTTTAATTTTTTTTAAATCTATAAAATCAATATTCAAAATGATTTGTAAATCTTGTTTCTACAAATATGAAAACTTAACTAATCATAAGTGCAAAAATAGTGAAACTTTACTAATTGGCAACAGGAACCTGGCCAAGTTTGCACAATTTTATAAGTAATCGTGCAAATATTTGGTTTGAAAGTAATTTGAAAAAATATGTTTTCCCGGTTCTCAATACATATTAGAAATACTGACAAGTTTATAATTTGCAGTGCGGGTCCATGAATTGGATTACATATTAAATAATTATTTCTGAGTAATATATTTCAACAAAATGAAATTTTAGAAAAGCAGATATAAAAAAATGATCACTTTTGAAGTAATATGCATTTCTAAATGTTCTTGGGCTCCTTTTTAAGAATGAGTTATATAGTTTTCATATTTAAAATTATTTCAGGAGCTTAAGAAATAATATTAATTACTACATTTCATCAGATTTGAATAAAGCCTTGAAATTTTCACATTTTATATAGTATCCCGTGAAGTCACGTTTGGATTCACCACAATAACCAAAATTTCATTAATAAAAAAATCACCATGCAAGCAAGCTTGCAACTGTCTCGTGACTTGAATGTCAAGTATTGAACAAATTTTGTAGCTAGTATATACAAGCATCCCGGAAGGAATAACATACTTGAGATCAACTTATTCAAATCCCGTAAAGTAATTGGTTCTAGTACTTTTTTTTTTAAATTAACTTCCATAAACCTTTTCGCTCCAAGAGTATTTCAATCAATTTATCATGGAGAGATTAAACCTTTTCCTATGTGACAAACAATTAAAATATACATAAATCACTTTCCAACTAATCTTAAATCTCCTCCCAAAATGAGATGTATGAGAAAAATTGAAGCTTAAAACGAATTCAAATATTTTTTGAGTAATATAATTATATAAGGAAAGGATAGAACGTTGAAAGGGGTAGAAAATGGCAAAGCGATTGATTTACCTAAAGATGGATCGTTCATTCCGGAAGCCAATGTTACGAAGAAAAACGTGATCGCGGGAACAAACATTGCTACGTCGACGACGCGGCTACATAAACTGGCGCCCGGAATCGTTTGGAGCGGCATCCCCACGAAAAGCTTTTGCCGCCAACCCTTGGCGCAAGCGCCTCTCAGTGAAAACCATTTTATTTTTTGCTTAAACTGGTACTCATTCTCAAAAGGACAAAACTTGCCCTTTCTCCTAAACATGACATTTTACTCCCCTAACATAATAATCTAAACAAGTACAAATTAAGTTACGGTCCTGAGCACCTGATCTTTCCAACCGTGAAATAACATTATCAAAAAGTTACATTTTTGGCTTTAAAATTCAGAACGCACATTTTCGCTCCAGTCTTTTGTTCAGAAAATGAAGTTGCGGGCTTCGCCTATTGTTACCTTAAAAATAAAAATGAGAATGTGATTTAAAATGATGAAAAATGTAAAAAAAAAAAAAATAAATAAATTGCTCGCATGCAATTTGTAAATGCTACTAATTTTTTAAATTAAAACTTGAATTAACATTTATCAGCGGAATTTAGATCGAAAATTGGATTAAAATACTAATACCTGGTAATTCACATTTTAATCAGATCTCATATCAATGGAACTGTAATTATATGCAGACCTACAATTTTCTGTACTTTATACCAGCATTCAATAGTGCATTTATGCCAATATTAAGAGCAACCCTAGTCCCTTAATGACAGTCCAGCTCACTCTTCAATTCTCAGAAAATTGTATGCGACATACATACAATGGGGAATAACAGAGGTGTAAAATTGGTTTGAAATTAAAATGCTAAATAAAGTAGAAAAACAAATTCCTTTACAAAACATTCGATAATTAATTAACTTTATTGGAGAGAATTTTTTATAAACATTGTGTGCATAGACTGACTGCAGAGTGTGAATATTGGAAAAAATAAAATTCAAATCAATAATTTTAGCATTTGTTTTATTGTCGGAAATATTTCTTCATTGTATAAAGTAGAGGATTTTACAGTCTGATGAAGAAATATAAAAAAAATTCCCCTTTTTCGGTCCTTGATTTCATTCCCATTTTTATTATTATTCTTTTATCGAGTAAAACCATTTTCAACGTGAAAACTTTTCATTCTTGCCTGAAGCCGAAAGCTTCAAAGTGTCTGGGGGATTATGAAACGCATTTCGATTTAATTTGGTCCAAAGCGCGCTTTCAATAGGTTTGCGCTTCCTCGAACTTCAGTAAAATTGCCACCTAAGGAGCTTAATAATAATTAACCAATCGAGCCAATCAAGCAAAGTTTGATATTAGATATTTTTTATACTAACTTAATTAACACAAGATTAAAAACTCTTAATTACGTACAATCAGAATGTAGAGTCTACATTCAATGATTATCCCAGTAAATTCGGAATAAAATGATAACAAGAACGCGAAGCAGCAAGAAAATTCAAAAAAACTTTTTCATTATGTAATTGGCCAGAAATGCGTCTTCCGGAAGATGCATTTATCAACTTTAAAAAAACGAGACCAACCTTAATTAAAAATTTAAACGGATAGTACAATATTACAATATTACAAAATTAAAAACGTGCAGAAAATTGATAAAATATTCTGAGATTCTTCTGAGAGAAAATAAATTTTATTCTACAGACGATGTAATGTAATTACATGAACATTGAGTGTTTTGCGTGTCAGATATAGTTCTCTCTGCAACATTACCTTTCCGATTTTCGTTTAGGACGACGAGAATGAAACACGCTACATAAACATTAATATGCTCGAAACTACTGCACAATTTCATATTCAGGTTCGTGTCGCGACTCACCGGTTACCACAAATCAGCACCTTGCTACAAAAATCCGACGTCATACGCATTTTTTTGTAGCAGAGAACGGAACAAAAAATATTACAATGTAATATCACAATTAGAGCTTAAATTAAATTCATATAAAAATGATTAAAAAGGAATCATATTTTCAAATATATGTATCTGTTTAATTTGATAACATTCTTTCTACATCTTTTTAATAAGAAAAATTTTAATTTTTTCATGAAAAGAGGTAGGAGGTTGTGTTCGCTTATTGCTCATTTCGAGAAATTTACTGCTCACTTTATAAATTGTAATTATGATCAAAATTGCTTTTCTTTATGATAAATTTCTTTATTAGTAACATTAAGGCCTTCAAGATATTTCTTAATTACACTTGCCGACGAAATTACGAAAACGTGCCCTCGTGTCGATCGTTCAAAACCACAAGATCGATACAGAGCTAAGGATCGATTTCAATTTAGCCTCGTTAAGCGGAGCACGCGTTCAGAGCTAACGAGCTTTCGAAAGTCATAGCCGGCAAGTTGGCTCACGAGGCTCAAAACTTATTCTAATCTGTATAACAAACCTGTAATCTCCCTCAGTAAAATACAAACCCTTTCTCCTTCCATCCGTACCTACTTACCTTTCTTAAAAAAGAAAAAAGATGTAACATCTACAAAAGCTGCTGAAAATTACGATGCTTTTTTCGAAAAATATTAGTAATCAAATATTAATTAATCAAATTATGATTGATGTATTCAAGTAAAAATATCCAAAAGATAATTTAAAATATTATTTATTTTGACATAGTTTACAAGATCATATATTAACAAATTTATTAAATCTTTCCTAGACAAAGAGCTCACAAGACGAAACATTTTCTACCTGTTTTTCAAGGTGCTTCTACTTCAGTTTGATTTTTTATGAAACTGTAGAAAACGAGTGAAACCTAAACGTTTTCCTTAAAAGCTCTCCAAAAGCTCTTCTTAGTGCGTACAGAAAATATATGTTGGACTTATCCATAAAAATTCGTTGAGTTGATATAAAAAATCCTTCAAGTGAAGACTCTGTTAGTCAACAATTTTTTCACACGAGTAGCTTGTGAATATTCTTATATTCTTTGTTCTGTAAAGCCTTGATTTTATAAAAGTGTGCGATTTACTTGAGAGGTAATTTCGAGATGTATTATTAAATCTAATAATAATTCATTCGGCTCAGTTCAGTTATTATCGTGCATTAATCAATAATCTTAGTGAAAAATATATGAGTGATATAAAATAAAACAACAAATCACCAAGTGTACTTCCATCAAGCAATTTTCAATCCATTCTCTTTTATACAAATCTTCATTTTCTTTTTATTATTTTTACATGACATTCATCAAAATCAAAATCTGTGCATTTAAAGTTTATAATGGTATTTAATGAAACTAATTGTATTTTTTAATTATAGGCTCTTAAACTTTGAAATTTTTATTTTACCAAAATATTAATTTTGAAAGGGTTAAAATTTCTTCAGGTAGAACTGACTAACTCTAAAATTTGAAATACAATTAAAGGAGGAACTTCAAAACCGCGCAGAATGAATAATGCAATTTTTCCAGCTGTGAAAAACTGTGTCGAATACTTCTATGCACCAATGCACTAGTATTCATTTTCTGAAATCGACTTGTTTAAAGTCACGCGATTTCCTTTCTCTAAATGTAAGTCGTTCGCGACACTAATAATTTACAATGTCGATTTCCGTTTTTCTCATCGGACTAAGTCACGAATTTGCGAAAAGAATCAGCCTACCGGAACTGAACTTTAAATTAGTTAACCCCTTTCTAGGCAAGACAGTATTTGTAAAATAGAAAAGATTTAAACGATTACTGTAAATATAGATAGCTGTATGATGATGGTTTTCATGGTTTAAAATGAGATTTTATACATTTATAATATGATGATATATTCATCGTATTATGATGCATTATTGTGACATTTTCATTTAACGATTAGGGAGGCTTTTCAGGCCTGAGTGACAAGTTGAGTGGCGTTGAAATCCCGTTCATTTTCTGCCCTCGATCTTGCTCACATAATAAATTCCTGAAATCCAGGATCTGAATCTCATCGTGAAATTTTCACATTCACTTTTTAAATTCAATATCATTGTCAAAATGATTTTATATACAGAATACTATTGCATTAGCGAAGAATTGAATAACGACCAACCAAGGAAATGTGACAATCGTCACACACTCGAACAGGTTTTGATGAATTTGGTAAAGCTATCGTGTTGTCGCTGCAGGCGTTGCAAAAAATGTTTCCACAGTTTCGACAGTGGTGCTGCAACAGACATTTTTGTTTTCGATTAATTTTACCAAATAACTAACTACTACTTTTTATAAACATAGGAAATAATTACGGACTTTATGACATTTCAATAACGCTTTGAACTGAATTTCAAAAAGAAATCTTCGACCAAATTATCTGAAAATCTGCTTTTCCAAACTGGACTGAATAAATTAAATCTGAAAATGTTGAAAAGAAGCATAAAGCGGTTTTATTCCTTTACTCAAAAAATAAATCACTCCGATAAATGTCGTATGTATAGGGGCTGACCATAAACTTGCTTTACCACTTAAGTAGATGACGTATTTTATATCCAGTCTCGCATATTTCTTCAGCCCTTGTAATCTTATTTGCATAAGATAATTAAACATTTATCTTTTTAGGATCTTCCCTTTCTTACAATAATAATACATATAAACAAAATATTTTTTACTCGCAAAGCTTCCCAAAAATTTTCCTGAAATAATTATAAAGGATATCAATAATTGAAAAAGAAGCGCTCTTAATTTAAGCAAAGCTCTTTAGGCTGAAAAATGGCAAAGGATCTCAATGTCTCAAATAAATTGAGGGATACTTTCCTAGGGGTGAAAATCTGATGAGTTAAATGTTAAGATCTTCATAATTCATTCCTTCTACAAGTTCTTTCGTTTGCACTTATTTCGACTTCGTTAAACCGATGGTAGATATTTGCGTGATCGAAGAGGCAGAGCGACTAAATTTTACATCCAAATTGAATTCTCCCAAATAAGATAGGACACCTCCATACCGAGGAGCGTCGTTATACAGCGTTCAAGGAAGGGCTCGAATAATATCATCCCGATAACCGATTCGCCCACGAAGTTAATTATTGAACCGTCCCATCAACGTGACTTATGGCCGAAGAGTATAAACTTTGCGCTGCCAAGCCTCAACCTTACCGCAGTTCCTTATCTAACACAATTCCGGATGCTTACAGACACTTAGAGGATGTATGAGTATAAATCAGTCTGCGATCAAAATCGAGAACGACTGTCGGCCCAGTGATTCGTCCTGATACCATACACAATGTCATTAATAAACATTCTATCAAATCAGCTTAATGAAAAATGGACAAAAAGCCAGTTTTAGAAAAAGAAAATGGATAATAGATATCTACTTTTTAATTTTTCGAGTTCATGTACATAATAAAAATTCTTCAGAGTAAAAATAGGACAAAATCAATTCTCAAAGCAAAACACCGAACGCCAATACGACGACCATAATTGATTCCCCTTATGCCTTTTTTGCTCTGAGAAAATATTTTGTCACATTTTTACTCTGAAGAATTTTAATAACTTTTATAAACGAAATACTTTTATCCACTCTGTACTTTCAGTGGCTCATATAAACTTAAAGATCGCTTAAAACAAATGGAATTTGAATAATTTAATATCAGTATTAAAAATATTTATAGAATTTAAATTATTCAATATGCCAGTCATAATTTTCAAAATTATTCATAACCTTTTTGGAAAGTTGTTATTCTCTTTAATAAAGCATTTTTGCATGAGAAGTACTCATGTTTACGTTCATTTCCCTTTTTTGTGGTAAATTTCCTGCTCTCTACAACCCCCAAGTCATCCCACCTGACGAGCAGGTTGCCCGTATATCGAATAATGCCTGCAGCTACCTTCGGTGGCCTATTCTATATTACACAGTATGGTAATGCCCCCACTGGGCGAAAAATGCCTTGTTATTATGCAATAACTTACCACTGTGCCTGACGTAAAAAGCTGAACATCCTGAATATCGCGGACTAAACGTGTTTTATGGGGCGGCCAATGTCTCTATCACACCCAAAACTTGAATATGCATACAGATGACTAAAATGCATCCATATATAGACGAGAACGATCGTGCAATAACGTTATTGGTCCCGTTGGGCGTGAACGAGGGAAATCTCGTTCGAACGATCGCAAAGCTTTGCTCACAGACTTGATTTTATTCAGAATACATTCAACGAGGGCTTCGACACAAAAAATACAAGTGACACACTTCAGAAATTCGAAAAGGGGCAAATAACTGTAAAAGATATTAATTTAAACAATCTCAAATTTTCTCAAGATTTTTTAAAAATATTTCAAACAATTACTAAAGATTTTAAGAGATTTTAAGAGATTTCATGAGGATGTATAAAGTTTGCAAGGTTTATGACACACAAAAGTAAAAAAATCAAAAACTACGGATCTTGAAATTTTAATGCTCAGAAGAGTTCCATTAGAAGACCAACCCTTGTCATAAAAATTTCACCCCGAAGTTTTAAGAGTGATTGGGGTGTGATCCACATGTATTAAGAAGTTGTAACCTTTTTTAACAATGTTTGGTCAACAAATGGAACCGCTCTGAGCAATAAAATTTCAAGTTCCGCAGTTTCTAATTTTTTAAATTTCGTTTATCATACACGTTTCAAACTTCAGTATCATGAGGATGCACGGAAAAAATAACTGTTCCAAAAAATGGAAAAAAGTATGTCACTTTTGGACAGGCCAAAATTTTTAGAAAAT
>JAUESH010000024.1:10421010-10433416 GCA_032275165.1 Synergus magnus
CTGTCCAAAAGTGACATATTCTTTGTTAAAATTCCGCAAACTTTTTCCATTTTTTGAAACAGTTATTTTTTCCGTGTGTGTACACCAGATTAGAAGAAAAATCACCTCTCATTATTTTGAATAATTTTGCACCTATTGCTGCTTAACTCCAGCTCTATCGAATAATTGAAAGTCTGAACTTCCAGCGAGATTCCAAGAAGAATAATTACCGATGAACGGTTAGTAAGCAAGCAAGAGAGTTCTGAAGAAGAAAGGTAATTAAAAAGTTTGATTACCTTACGACGAGCAATGTTGAACTCTCTGGTGCAGCCTTTGCAATGGCTGACCAATCGGTCATTCGCCCATGGGGCTATTCCATCTTGCTGAGGTTGTTGCTGAGCATTGTCTGCAGCTTCTCGCAGTTCAACAGCTGCCAACTTAGCCGCGCTCAATTGTGCACCTAACTCTTCAAGCGTCTTCTCCTGTTCGGTGCAGATCTCTCTTAAGGCATAATGTTCTTCTTGTAAAGCTAAATATTTCTAAACAAAATTAAAAAGATTATTTCAATTTCCTTGACCCTTAAAAAGGTTCCTGCGCGAGAGGGAAAATCATAAAAAATGTGATTAATCACCACTTCAGGAATTTTAGTGCTCTCTCTCTCTCGATTGATATTCTTAGAGGAAAATGTAGAAAGTAATAAAACAATGTCTTTCTTAACTGTAAAATTAATCTCCCATTTTCTAACTTCATATTATCTGAAAGCATGAATTTTCATCCGAAATTGAGAACTTGCCTCAGCAACAGATTTCAGTTGGTCAACTTCCTGATGGAGATGAGAGATCTTCTCAATGTTGGAAACAGAAGATTCTTGAAGAGATGTTCTCCACTCTCGTTCTACTTTTAACTCCCTTTCAATTCCAGTGGCCCAAGCATCTTTCGCTGCAGCTTCAGCACCCAAAGTTCTCGCCTTTTCCTCATATCCTGTTCTTGAGTTTTCAATCTCTTTGAACCTAATTAAATCCAATTCAGTTGCTTTACTCAGATGTAATAAAGATAAATTTAAATTAAATGAATTGCTACTATTCACAATAATAGTAGAAAGAAAGAATTTTGCTTTAATTAATGCAAAATTATGGATTAAATAGTACAGGAATATTAAATCCTTGGCAGGATACGAAAAAGCGACGTAAGCTGGATTTAAACTTACTAAATGGTGAAATATTGATTTCAGCAGACAAATTTGAGGACAAGTCTATATTTGTGGCTGATTCAAATTGCATAAAATTGTGTTTCCTGCCCCAATTCTCTTCAACTAGTTTTTGACGAATTTATGGATTCTTTTTCTATTATTTTTTATTTTATAAATTGATCCTTTTGAATATACAGATCCACCTTTTACCTCATCAGAGAATTGGTCTGCTACTTTCGTATTCGTGAGCAGGCAGCTATGAGAATACAAAGCTGCTCATTTACTTAAATCCACTTCAACCCCCTAGAGTACCTGATTCAAGTTTTCTTATGCACTATGTTTTAACGATAATTCAGTTAATTAGTTATATTATTTATATAATTGTTCTTTATTTTCACATATTCAAATCTAATAAAAGAAAATGCTAAATAAAGCCAG
The DNA here is from genome assembly GCA_032275165.1 of Synergus magnus. Lineage (NCBI taxonomy): Eukaryota > Metazoa > Arthropoda > Insecta > Hymenoptera > Cynipidae > Synergus > Synergus magnus. The sequence goes on from JAUESH010000024.1 coordinate 10,422,617, forward strand.
ACTAGAGATATTACAGTTAAATGGTACAGGATATACTATTTAACAGTTTTTAAAATGGTCCATACTTATAAATATGAATCAAATTCTAAATAAAGCTCTTAAAATTATTTAAATCGTCTAGAACCTCCTCTCCTATTTACGTATGCATGCATTTCAGGAATCAGTCTCTTCTTTCTTTGCTTTTGACATATGATAAAATTTTTTCTATATATAAAAAAAAATAAATGTTTATCAAATTTCATGTGTACAAATTCAATCAATTTACATTTTATATGATGTATATAAATCAAAACTGAATAAACGTGCTTTTAACGTATTTGCAATTACAATAAAAATTTGTTTTTCACGAATATTTTTCTCAGTGTGGAATCGAAATAAACCGCAATTGACAAAAAGTCATTCGATTTGAAATAATATTGACAACTCGGTAATTAAATTGTTCACTTTGTTTATTGTATAAATTTCTTCCTTGAGGACATTGAATTTTTCTCAATCAAAGTAAAAATTTTACAGTCATAAAAATATAAAATAATTGATGTATAGTAAATATGAATTTATTCTATAGATTCATATTTACTTTATGATTTAATTTCTTACGTACATACTTGTAAAAAATATTTAATTTAACAAGGATAAGATGTGTAATTTCAACTGAAAAAATAAATAAAAAAATATTTTAGAATTAACGGAGAATTATGTCGAGCGACTTTTTTTCTCAATAAAAGATTAATTTAAAGACAACTAATTTATTAAATAAACTTTTAATTCTGATTTAGATCTTGCTCAAAATATTTGACGTTGCTTTCTACGTTAATCGAATGAGAAAATAAACTCAATTTATCGTATAAATGTCGAGATATGAAACATGGCTTAAAATAGAGAAATGAATGTCTCTTAGAAACAATGTTTCACAAAACAAACTTGACTGGAGTGAAGAGCAAGAATTTCTTTAAATTCTACAAAATTATGCAAAATATGACTTACCTTGAGTAATGAGCATCATAAAATGAATATATCAAAAGCAAAGAAAATGATCCTGTATAGCAAAAAAAAGTTCATACCATTTTAATAAAATAGAAAGAGAAAATAATTATTAATAAGAAATCCTTATTTATTTCTATGACGCAAAAATATAATTAAACAATCAAAAATTAAATCATCCACTTCGATATAAATAAAGTATGCAAATAAATCTCTTAAGCCTAGCCCTTATTTATAATAAAGAAGTATCACAAATTTTATATCATGAATTTATTCAATCATATCCTTGTACAAGCAATCTTGAACTTGATTTATCTTTGCACACATTCATTTTACTGCAAAATGTTCTAAAATGCAATGTTTTCTTCTATCTTCGATAGAATTTTTACTTCGAAATTCAGTAATAAAATTATTCCCATTGCAAATTTTACAACAGACAGAGAAACCTTCAGAATGATACTGTATGGCACTTTCCAGTGAATACATACATTACATTATTATCGCACAGAGTAATCGATTTCGAAAAAAAATCTGCATGATGAATTCAGACACATTTTGAGAATTGCGTATTATATTATAATTTAAATTTGGGCCTAAAGAAGGAATGATACTTGTTAATATCTGAAAAAACTCTTATAATTAAAGATGGATTTGACTAGCAAATATTGTACATTATTTTCCAACTGCCTCTGCAAAGGCAATTCATTCTTAAATATGCCGAGTAGGTGACTAAAATGTGACTAGAGGAACAGATTTGAAGGAACCATAAATAGGTTTCATTTGTTCATAGTTAAGAAGAAAAACTTATTCGCTTTTTCGTATTGCCAAAGTTTAAAACAAATCATATTGGTACGGTGTTCTTTTTAAAAAATATTGACTTTCTATTTCTACTTTGCAGCAAGGCAAAAAAAAAATCAACAAACGTACTTTTGATCCATTCTGTTGATAGTATCAGTCATGGAAAACGTCTTAGCCTCCAGTTTAGCTATCAGTTCTGTTTTATGCCTAAGCGAGCTCTCGCACTCCTGAAAGCAACGATTGCTAAATAAAAATGAAAAAGATGTTTTCGTAATGCCGTCATATATATCACAATTTGTAAACGTCCATAATGATTAATCAGACATATTGTGAAGTTGTGCATTTATCATAAATGTAATTACATCGTAGGCAACATTGCACATTGACTTTCGCCTAGTCAATCACATCAGGCACTTCGAGAGACAAAGGAACTCAAGTAAATGTAAATGAATTAAAAATTATTATTCTTTGTTCTGATTTTCAGTGTATTATATTTTCATATCAGTATAATTTAATTTTAACCAATATTAACAAATTGTGCAAGCATACTAATGACACTGTATTCTACTACAATTATTTGATGAAACTGTGCCTTTGTCACCGACTGCCTGAAATATCATGCTATGATAAATTAGTCCTTGAATAAGGAAGCAGAGGAAATTTCGCTAATATCATATTTTAATGAAGTAGCACTTGAACGAAGTAGCTGAGGTACTTTACGGCACAATAAAATTTGTTATGTAGCGAAAACAACACTTTCTGGCATTCAGCCAACGCTGAAAAATCTCAATTATCATATCAAAGAAAGATGTATGAAAATGATAATTCCTTTAATCATCGATCACCATTAAACAAGACAAAATTGTATTGCAAATCATAGCAGGTAAATATTTACATTAATAAATACAGCCCTTAAAATCGCGAGATTCTTTATACAACATATCACAAGTAGACCCAAACAATCGACAACTTTCATTTTAACTTGTTTAACGGTGAGAATTGGATAGAAATTAAAAATATAAATATACGTATAAAGTTAGAAACAGAACTCAAATCAGTAATGCATTTCCTTAATACATTTTCAATACATCTTTCTCCAACATTTCCAAATTTAAAAAATTAGTCGATCGCTTGTGACTCATTTACGCTGCTCTCAGCAACTTCTTCCTGCGGTTTTTCACCAGAAGTCGAGGACTGCTCTTCACTTGACTGACAAATGCTTCTTCGATTTGTATTTGTTTGATTACTCGATCGGAATTCAGGAATTTTATCTATTAATGATTCTTTTGGAGAAGTGGGACTAGGTTTGTTCAAAATCGATTTCGTGCCATTTGGAGTCGTGGGACTGCGCATTTCTCCATCCTTCATTAATCTGTTGTATTTATCAAGGTTGTTCAAAAGCTTTCCAATTTGATTTGTTTTTGCGTGCAGCCGGCTCACCATCTCTCCCTTTTGTGTCAACTCGTTCTCACACTCCTACAAGCGAAGATGTGTGAATAATCAAAGTTTAATAAATCAGTCAAAGATATGTTACATTTGAATTTCTAATCCTGGAAAACCGGAGAAAATTTCTTGAATTTTATTGGAACCTGGATTGGATCAGAAAGCTGTGGAATTCAAAACTGACCTACTATTTAAGAACTAGAGATATTATTATATTTATACTATTATAGCAAAATATCTGCAAGAAATTAAGCCGAATGACTATGACAATGTACACAAGGACTGATGACAACTTGGATAATAACTATTAGGGAATTCCAGTTTCGAATTACAAAAAAAATGTTTGGTTTTTGTGAGTCCGAATTGGAATTGTCAAAGGGAAAACTGAAAAGCAGGATAAAATTAAATTGAAGGTCAACACAAACCTCCATCAAAATTACCTTTACATTGAGTCATTCTGTCAACAGCACATTGTCATAATCATCCATGCTCATACGCATCATATCACCTGTAGTTTTTTATACATTTCCAGATTGATCTGTTTGATGTCATCAAGTTGTCTTCTCAAAGAGGCAATCGTATCTTGTTTTTCATGAATGTCCTTCTCCAAAAGTTTCATTGCTACTTCCATTTCCGACTTGATGCTGATCTAAATTCCAGAAATGATGAAAAATTTTCTAACGTTTTCTATCAAAACTTAGAGCTTTCAGATAAAAAATGTTTGCCAACCTGAAGATCGAGTTCCTTCTCGAGCTCTAGCCGCTGTTTTTTTTCAGATTCTAACCTACTTCTGACTTCTTCCAATTCTACTGTCGTTTCCGAGATTTTGAGCGGAGCTTTTCCATTCTGAAATGAGTTTAGAGATCAACAAAGCATTGAATCTTTAAACCATCAGTTTACCATTCATAAAAACTTCAAAAAAATCATTAATTAATTTATTTACCTCGTTAGGATCTTTGACCTCTATACCAAGTTCTTTTTTCAACTGTTTATTTTCGTACTGCAGAGCGAGATAACTATTTCTCGCAATCGAAAGATCTTCTTTCATAAGGGCGTTCGTTGTCGTGAGGGATTCGACTTTGGTTTGAAGATTTGTTACTGTCGCACTAAAATGTTCATAAGATTGAAAAATCATTTGAAAAAACCGTATTTTAAATTGAACCGCCTGACAGACTTATTTGATTAATTGAAAGAACGATAGTTACTTTAGATGTCGATTAAGCTCTTCGATATAATTCTTCTGATCTAGGACCGTTGTCATGTTGTCGTTTTCCAGCTCCTCGTCAGGCGATTCACCAGGAATGTGATTACTGTTTCGAAGATAGAGGGAAAAGTCGATCACGCCTTGTTGACAGTCGAGGTCTTCCTCCTAATTCGTTAATCAGTATCGATTAGAAACTAAATCCTATTATCAGCAGTTACTTAGATAACGTCCTAATTTCTAACCTTCACACAGAAATTGCAGTCAATAACGTTGAGTCCGACCAGCAAACCCATTATGACTATAGCTTCGTCGCTCATCATCAAAGCGTCAGGCTCAAAATATTCTGAAAGAAGGTCGTCTTTGTGATCGATCAAGACTTTCAAATAGTCAGCTAGCTTCTTTTGCATCAGTGCCATTCGCAGCCAAGCACGAGATCTTCCTAATGCCGTCCTGAAAATAGTCCAATCTCAGCAAAGAAATCCTACGCAGACATTTTTAAAGGACCTCAGCAGACAAGCATGATATAATGATATAAGTGCACCCAAAGGAAATTTCAGAAAGTTATCGTTTTTATCAGTCCCATATTAAACTCATTTAGAAGCACTTTTACCTTGCTTATTATGGTGGTCCTTGTTTTCTCCCTTTTTTTTAAAATTCATTTACTCCCACTAATTTGTTCGTATGCCTTGAAATTTCCCATGGGATTTACGTGGGTGAAATCACAAGAAAACGAAAAATCTGCACAACTTTTCCAATTATTATTCGAATAATTTTTTACGAAGTTTTAAAGTATTGAGAACTGAAAAATGAAAACTGTAAAAATGAGCTATTTTTAAATTTGAATTATCACCATTTTGTATTTTTCAAAATTTCGGGTTTTTAAATTTATCAAGTAATTTCTGAAGCCAAAAATTTTGTTTTCCCGAAGTTTAAAAGTATTACGATAAAAAATTGTATTTTGAAACGGTGAAAAGGTATTTTTTCAGTTTTTAATTAGCCGCCATTTTTGGCCAGCCTTTGTTAATAACTTTAAGAAATAGAATTTTTGGGCCCACTTAGATGGCCTGTTTTGTGATTCATAAAAATTTATTGACTATGAAGATATTTTAAGTATCCCATAACAAATTTTGTCCTCAGAGATAATGTAAATACCATAGGAAATTTCAAGGCCCATATTTAGTGGGTAAATATTAACCGATTTGGCTAAAATTTGGGGTAACTTTCTTTTTTTGGACATACGAATAAATTCCGCCAGTGTGAGCAAACGAATTTTAAAAAAAATTAAAATTAAGAGCACCCTATTGCTTTTATCTGTCGTGACCTTTTTTTAAAATGATAATAGATATATCTACCTAACCGTGGGGAGATCACGAATACTAGAAGTCATGTCTTGCGCTTCAGGGGAATATTTCTCAACCAGTTGAAGAATATCCCAAAGTTCCTTCTTCGGTCCAAGAAGACCCTGAAAGTTAAGGCGTTAGTGCCTGAACTCGAAGACAATTGACAAAAGTCAATTCTCAGGTTTTTTTTTTACCTTCTTCGGTCGAAGACCATGCCTGAGAACGTGTTCCAAAACAATGAAGAAGTGCTGAAGAGGCATGTGATCAGAGTCAAGCATTCTTCCATATTTCAAGGATGTTTCAATAAGCTCCTTGACGATTAGTTTCGAGATATTAACGAGGTTGCTCCTCTCGATTATCACCGGGTCTCTTGCTGCAAAAAGAACACGAGATGTCTAATCTTGAATCGTCTAATGTTTGTTCTTTTCTTTTCAATATTCCAATAAGATGGAAATGACATAAAAAATGAGTAGTGTCGAGTTTTCTATAACTGGCCATATACATTGACACAATTCGCATGGAGTCCTTAATTTGAAAATGAAGAGTGATACAAGAATAATGATGCAGCATGCTTTTTTTAATAATTAGAAAGAAAAAAAACAACAGAAAGTCAGTGCAATTATTTGTAGAATTGTATGAAAAAGTTTGTTGTTGTGATTATGGTAAATGGAAGCGTACGAAAGCTGCAGAAAATTGTGATTGAGGGTGTTCGTGATTAAGAATATTGTAGAATATCAAAAGCAGTTCCCCATCATGTAAAGCTGCCTATTTACCTAATATCTTTTTATTATCTTTTTGTTATTTGATGTTTTGCCGGATATTTTTAACCACGTTGATTAATTATGAAGTTGCAGAGTAATTAAATTTTAAAAGATCAGAGTTAAAAGATAATTAAATGACCTCAGATAATAATCACCCGAAAGAAAACGTATTTTTGTAGGTTTCGCCTGATCATCTTTTACTAATTTAAATTAGTAAAAAATTCTACTAATCAAGGTGTGAAACCTAAAAAAATTCGTTTTTTGTCGCAGTCTACTGTATGTGTAAAATTTAAAAGGCTATTTATTGTTTTAGTCTCAAGGTCTCTTTAATTATATTAAAAACGAGTTCACGGACGCTCAAATCGATTGATTTGTCTCCGAGCTGTAAGTGTTGAAATGGAAAAAAGGTTACTGAAAGTCAGCCTGGAATATGCGGTTAACAATCCTTGTTTATAATCCAATCTAGTCAAGGTTTTTAAAAGTTTTTTGAAAATAATTTATAATTAAGACCTTGTATTAGTATCCGATTCCTACCTTACCGGCTTTCATTTTTTCAGCCATCTCATTTGAAAACAAATAGAAAAAAATGCATTTTAGCCAGTAGATAAACGTTTCTTATCGTTTTCTTAACATTTATCTGCTACGAAAAATAAGTTTTAATTATTAGTTTTTTAATGTGATACCTGAAAACCAGAAATATGGTTACAAGCGCCAAGTCACGTGACTTATAAAGCACATAGCCTTAATTTGAATTCGTTCAAAGATAATCATTTCAAACAACGTTACTCTGACTTACTTATTTTCTACTAATGATTGGTAAAAATTCTTACTAAAGCCACTGATTAATTAGTTACTTATTAGTGATTCAGATTTATAGAGTATTAAGTGAAACCCTAATCGATGGAATTGCTTGATGAGGATCAGTGCAAATGATACAAACACAAGCTGGAGACGTGTTGCATTTGCGGTGGACTTGGCGGAAGAATATCGCAAAGCTCTGATGAATCAGGATGATGTTGACGATGATGTCGTGTACCACTGATTGCTAGTGGAGGTGATGGGGATCGTTGCATCGAATCCTGCATGGAAAATTCGACATCCTGAAGTTCCTTTAGACAAAGCCATTCTCCATCAACGGAAACCCGAAAATTGCACAGATATATGGTGTCCTGTGCACCAGCCATGTCCTGTTCAATCATGACTCCGCCGTGACGATGTTCGCCCGGAGGCCAACCTTTCAAATTTGCTTGCGCTTCCTGACGCATAGAAATCACTCTAATTCTTCAAAAATTAACTTATCTTTGTAATTCCAGAACTAAGGTTCTATTTTTTTGTCTTATCGATCCACTTCTACGACGTACGCAAATAGAACAACGACACCCTTTTATCACCTGTTCTTTATTCTTCACTTCTCTGTTGTCACCATTCTATTGATTTCTAAAGTACCAAAATGAACTCAAGTCCAAGAGTTTAAATTTTCTGTCAGTAATTTTTTATATATATTTCAAATATATTCCAGATATTTTCGGGATAATTCTTGCACTCCCTTTTTAAAATGCAGCAGATTTGAACAGCTGACGATGATGAAAGTCACGTAGATGACCTTAAGTTTAGTTTGGAGATTATTCTGTTGTTTTTAGAAAGCAGATATCACTTGCTAATGATGAGACAATTTTTGCTCAGGTCACACTGATAAAAACGATCCGTCTCGACGATTTTCGAGACTTGAGGATGTAACAGGATGAAACACGAGAGCACTGTGGCCAAAACGAATAAACTGCAGAACGGAGTATTTTTAATTGTACGCAGTTTCCGTTACATTAAAGGGTTGATCAAGAAATCAATGCAGAACTATATTATGATTGTTTTAAATTTCACAATTTTAGAGAGCAGGGTGGTGAAAAATGTTATTGCATTTCACCGGGGAAAATGTTACACGAAAATGGCGAGGGCCGGCGATAATATTGATTCTCCCGCCGACTATGCCTCCACCTACGTTAATCAATAAATCTGTGGGGTCTGTGTGACCTTTTTATCGAAGGGTGGTGGCACCTACCGTATTGTATTAGTAAATAGAAAGCAGGTAAAGCAGAAATAATAAAAATTCCAGATTTATTGTACCTAGCCTGTAAATAAGTCTTCCTTCTGAAGAAAATTGGGTTCCTATGTACAAAAGATAATATCATAATTTGTGCTATTCTCACCAATTTTCAAATTCTAAGAATACATATATTATTTAAATGTATCCCAGCTGAAATATATTTTTGAAAAATTAGTTTTTGAAATGTAACTTTTTCAATTACCATGGAGGAAAAAGGTTCTATCTATTTTCTTTGTTAATCATTTGATTGTTAATTAATTTGCAGGTAGAAAAACGTGAGCTGTGGAGAAGTTTAATAGCTTTCATTGATTACGTTTTATTATTAGAATTCTAATTGTTTTCAATGTTATAGGTTTCTCAGTTTATATACTGTGCAATTTTTTATGATAATTGTTACGTACGTGCAGTGCATATATTTCGTATAGTACGATGGCTGAGAATTATATTTGTACATTCAAGACTCAAAAAATACATGAATATTTTTTATCTAATTTATCCTATCATGTCATTAAATAAAAGTTTGTATAATATATTCAAAAATTTTATTCAATTGCGGGTTATATTACTAACGGTCGAGTAGTATAACCGTTTAATCTTATCATATATTTATCATAATAACTGATAATTATATGCTTCGCTGTTTTTTTTTTCGCTTCTTCATTTTAATTTGCACGTATATTAACCGTTCAGTGATATTTTAATTTTATTCAATTACATGTATTTAATATTTTAATATTTCCAACTTATTTTTTATTACAGAGTACATATGTAAGTACAGTATAATTACATAAAAGTTACATCTCACAGTTTCTTCGGTAAAATTATCAGCATTACCAACATTCTTGTTTTTCAAAACATATTCTCTCTGTTCTCTTATTTCATGAACCTTCGATAATGAAAATTCGAGCATCATAATGTTCTGACTCAGTTGTGTATCATATAATTCTCAACCACCAAATAGTTTTCTCCTGACAATTTCGAATTTCGCGGTAAAAACATACTACTAAGTATGGCATGCACCTGTCGCATACTTACGTCTTGGCAACCACCAGGCGTCCAATTTTCTAGGTCTAGACACCACTAAGTCCGGCCACCTATCTTCTCTGATAGAATAAGTAGATGGCGAACGAGAAACACTTTTATCATTTTCTTCCGAAACTAAACTACCGGACAATGATTTTTCCGAAGGCGACATCGGTACTACATCGGTAGTTTCCGCGGCCATGTTCACTTACACAGTCGATAGAAAGCCAAACGCACTTTCACAATTATACATATGCGATACCCGACAGAATACAGAGAATTATTTTCCACGTGGAACGCGTGACGATTTAATTTTATTAGTTATTACTAATTAGGGACTTTCGGGTTTAAGGGACTACCACGCAGTCAACAACAACGCCTCTAATAATCGATCTTTGTCTCGATTCCCAAAATCAAAATAATATCGATCGATTATCGATAGATCGAAGTCGTCAAAATACGCGATTATCGATAATCGACTTTCATTTCGAGATATCGATTGTATACGTGCGTACTTTCAGCGCTGTATAGTGGGTTGCTATGAATACGGCGCGTTTAATTTGCTAATATATAACATTGATGTAATACCATTGCAATACATACATTTGCTATGTAATTGTAAAATGATTGTTATTATGTTATATCATTGTTATGTAACGTTGATATGCAATTTTTTCGACTTTCGAAGTGTCGAACGATAATTATTTACGATAAATTGCGAACGATAAATTATGATTGCCCTTTAATAGATTCTAAGGCAAAAATAACTGAATAATTCAACTTATAATGATTTATAAAAAATACAATATTCGGGATGGAAACTTCAAAGAACTTCAATTAAACCTTTTTCAGTAAATACAGCATAATTCTTGACATAAATTTTAACGAGTTCAAAACTTAGATTAATTGGAATGTTTGCAGATTGTTTCCACGTTTCGCTTAAAATAACGAGTTTTCATTCAATATTTCTACGTTAATTGCGTTTCTTTTTATACTAACGAACTGTTGAACTTAACGAAAATAATTTTCAGGATATATGCTTAATAGCATAAAAATTCATACTAATATTGTCCACAGCAAACTGCTAATTAATTTTTAATTTAGGGAGCTTGATCTGATTTGAATTCAGTACAAGAACAAAAATGAATA
>JAUESH010000024.1:10433516-10449971 GCA_032275165.1 Synergus magnus
CACAGCAAACTGCTAATTAATTTTTAATTTAGGGAGCTTGATCTGATTTGAATTCAGTACAAGAACAAAAATGAATACATTCTTGTTTTCCGTATTCCCTGAATAATTTTTTTTCATATTTTTTTAAGTTGAAAATTTCTGATTAAAAATTCAAATGAGAAAATTTTTCACGCTCTCTAGAATTTATTCCTCTGAAGGTCAAAGTCCTTCTAATCAAATGAATTCTACCCCCAGTGACTTGAACGTGTTCTAATGACGCTCCTCACACTTAATTCGCAGAAAACCTCGTAAGGCCAATAGAAAACTTCAAATCCCACGAGAGACTTTAATTGGGGTCTAAATCATTGATAACACTTTCCAACTTTCTGGATCCGGAGTTTCGGAAGTGAGCACTGGTGCTGTTTTAGATCAGAAGCTGCGCACGCAGAAAAGCAAATGTTACGACTACCCTTGTATTATACGAAGGTACCGGTATCACCGAAAGTCAAAGTTCCGTGAGTCGTTGAACAGGACGAACTTCCCACTCTTTCTTCCGGTAACGTCGGACCAGTACGAACTGATCCGAACAGTTCAGAACCCATAAGGTTCGATTTCAATGGCGCGAAATTTGTGATTCAAGTCCTAGTAATCGCAGAAAGCACAAGTGCAGCGACTCAAATTTATTTTTCAAATCTGTGTCAACGTTGCTTGGATTCAAATGTATATGAACATAATAATATTAAAAATAATTAGTCAATTCGTAGATTATTAAAAGATTTCTTTTTCAGTGTAGGAAAAATTAAAATTTCGTAATCATGTATGGCATGCTACTGGAAAGTGTGCAACACTTCGTACAGGTTTGTATTGACAGAGACCGTCACTTGTTTATACTCTTCCGAATTTAAATGCCCCTGTGGACTATTTATAATTTCCGAATGACGAATGGTCCGAGTCCTGATTCGGCATTTTGCTTTGGCCATCTGTATAAACTTCAGAAGTACGTTATATAATAGAAAATAGAAATGCAAGAGGTCCAATTTTTTAGATTTTTATGTTTAGTATAATTCTTTGTTTCGTAAGACAGTTTTATTTTTCCATTCTTGTCAGTGAAGGTTACAGTTTCGTCCAAAATTTCAACTTGTTTAAATAATAGAGTCATTAAATTAAAGAAAAAAAATCAAAATTACAGGCAGGTGTAAAATCTGAGAGATAAAGAAAGGAAAACTTGAAGGGACAGGATTAAGAGAATGGATTAAGAGAAAGGACTTAACTAAAGGTCTTAACCTTCAAGCCAGAGTTAATCTAGTTTCATTTGAAATTTATAGTTCTCATTTAGAAGAGTAGATAAAATAAATACATTAAATAAGATTAAAAGCTTAGAGTATCAATCCTAGAAAAAGAAATTCTGTTATTATCGAAAATAATATAATATATAAAATATTGTATTATTATTGACAAATTAAGAAAATCTATTTATTCATTTGCAAAGTAATTAACTTAAGCTATGTACCCTTAGATTAACGCACTCTATCATTTGCAGAACTTCCTGAAAGTTCTAAATGAAGTGAAGGCTTGGTTTGGTTTGTTGAAATTAAAGTTATACTTCACTTGGCTAAGCTTGAACTTCCACGAGACAAGTCTAACCGAGATTTAACATTCCTTAACCATATATAGCATCTATTCTACTATATTTACCCTCCTTTCAGACATAAATTAAATTTGGAATAATAGAACTTCCTGACTAAGAATATTTCCGTAAAATTGAATCTACAAGTCAGTCATTAATTTGTGTTCTGTTTCTGTTACGTACCGAAATTCATATAATTTACCTTACTTATTAAACCTCCCAAGGGTAATAGAGCTAGGCATATATTCTTTTTCAAATTTATATTTATGGCAGTATTGTAGTGCTGTACAACTCACGTCTAATGCATTTTCATATTATTTATTTACTGATATTAGCAGAAAGCTCTTTTCAGTATCTGCATAATTGAGTGGTGAAATGCTTTCAAGTTGGGAGAGTTTGAATGTTTGAATGTGGGAAATATGCATGCAAAATTAAACAACCTCAAATGTAAAGTTCAAATTGAAAACTGAAATCTTGATTAGAAAATTTAAACAAACGGAAATTTAGTATTTTCACGTAAATAGAGTTTTTCTTTTGCCTTAAATAGAAATTATATAAAAATGAAAAAGTGGAAATGAATTGAACAAGAAAATTCCGAGCAAGTGGAATAATGAAAATCCTCAAGGGGAATATTATTCTGTGTTACACTCCCCTTATTATTTTATTATACGGAGCCCTTTGTGATTTGTTTTATTGTCACGAAAATGCGGGAAAGCGAGTTAAGCATTTGACGCTATATTTTTTTTAAGAATTATTGTCTTCGTGAGATTTTCAGAAGTCGTATTTTGGTCATTTTGAAACAAAGAATGACTTGCACTTTTCTCTCGTTATTGACATTTATCACTACACTTCAATGGTTTTATTATCTAAAAGGAGAGAAATTCTGTTTTATGTGTACGGAACTTTTATCGTTAAACTTGTTTCAGTTGAATTATTCTGTAAAATGAAGATTGTTAAATGAATTGATTGAATTGTACCGATAATATTTCTTATTATTATTATAAATATTTTATTAATATTTTATTATTGCACCGATATCAAGGTTAAGTACGTCATACGAGAATTTATACTATCAATTATGACTAAATTTATGTACATAATGCATACACTTATTGCTTATATCAAATGAATCCCTCGTAATTTTATTTTACAATAATTGTCACGTATTCATTGTGCAATTCAAATCAAAGCATAATACAACATTATTAGCCATCCGTATTAGGCATACTTTTAATGCCAGGATATAAATAGTTTTGGGAGTATTCCAAAAAAGCGATCAAAAACATAAAGAAAAAGGATTAAAACATCTAGAAAAAGCGCTTTCACTTTCTGCGATTGTGAACTGTTTTCAGTTATTCAAATATTACAGGAATATGTTATATAATTTTATCTCATGGAAATTTCTAACAGAAATTTTTATTAAGAGAAAAGTTTTACCGACTCATCACAAATCATCTATAATTATACATCATTGAACTGTGTAAGCGTTATGAAATAGTTATGGAACCCTACATTATCCTAAATAATAAAAACGCCATTGCAGGAATTTCAACGCATTCATTATTTTCACTGAAGAATTACATTTTTTGTACGGCTAAATCCTATATAAATCAGTTTTAAAAAGAATTTTAAAACAAAGACCATTTTTCATCGTCGGAACAGAGATGAATGGTTTCGTGTTTCTGGCAGTTTTCTCAGGGAAATTCTTTGATCTCGCGTTAATTAAGCCGATCTATATATTTATTTGTGTCTGAAAGGTATAGTGAGGCAAAAAGTCATTAAAGCTGATTCCCCTTTGGCGTGTTCTTTGTGCTTAAACGAAAAGACTTGCATGTAGAACTGTATATTTCAGTAAATGAATTTGCACGACCCTTCTCTCAATTCCCTTTATTCGAGTTTCAATTGCTTAACTACCAATAAAACGATAGATTAGTGTCGTGACTCGACTCATTATATAGTGTATCTCGAGAATCGTGGTATATTTTTCCAATTCTCAACTGAACGATTTATTAAAACAATTTTGTTTTTAACACATATAATTCTTACTCTCCTAAGAAAGTCTTCCAAAGGTTTGAAAATATTTTATATCCTCCATAATCAATCTGAAACTTTCTGATAACTTAAAAGGATTGTAATAATAATAATGAACCATAATGTCATCCTTCTGTCTCAAGAAAAACAAATTGTCAAAGAATGAGGACATTTTAAGTTTGTAAAGTGTTTCCATTAATTTTTCTCAGATTGATAAATTACATCACTTAAGTTAGAAAGGTATAATAATTCTTCAAAGATTATTTCTCACGAGTTTTAAAACGTCCTTCTAGGGGGAAAATACTTTTCATTGAAACCGAAAATGGTTATCTTGTATTCACTCTGCTTTACATTATAAAAAAGCACCTACACTCAAAAAAATGTTGTCTAAATTACAAACTTTTTTCTGGTTAATGTCACGAGAATTCTATATTTATTCATGTATGTAATTGATTTTATATACAGTTACTAACAGCTCATTAGACTAGCATGAGAATATTTAAATTTCTATAGAATACTAAAACTTTTCAGATACACGCACATAAAAAGCGTAAATTTAAAATATCTATTGAATTCGATATTGAAAGGATCTTCTTTGTGATGAATAAGACATATAATATTATGTAAACTGTACTGCGTAAGGGGAAGGTGGAAAATTTTTCACAGTGCGATGTTAATAAATCTCTCACATTGTGTAGATAGCAAAAAAAGATGTATCATTTTTGCTCAGCAGTATAGAAAGCACAAAGGAAAATATTGCTCGATTCGCGTTTATGTTACATTTCTGTATCGCTTTCAAAACGGATGAAAGCAGAAAATGTCTTATTATTAGTTATTTAAATATTTGGTTTCTACTTTTTTAATTTCTCCCAATGTTTGCATTTAATTTTACCTTAAGCAATCAACGTGTTCAATCTCTTCTGAAAGCGAATAGGGTCAAATAAAGCTCTAAAGAAAAAGGAATTGCTTCTGCAAACATAACAGAGACAATCGGAGTGTTCTGGATAGAATACACGAAATTTTCTTAAAAACTGTATGATATGTTGAACAGTTCAATTTCGATGTTTTTCAGTCTTAAAGGAAATCAGATGAATTTAATTAAATGCGTTCTTTCTTCCGAATTTCATTTAGTTTAAACTCCTCTTTCAGTAATTTCAATTGAGTGCGTTCGTTTATCAAATTCTACCTCAACTGTACAAGGGTAAAGTGCATAGTAATTTCGTTAAAGCTAAAAGCTAATTTTGATCAGGCAGACGTATTTCCTTCCTGAAAATGGCAATTTTCACTTTACTCTGTTTATACTACTTTCAATATCTTTGTCAATTTTATTACTTTCTATCAATAAACTCTAAAAATAAATCTATTACAGATTTTACTTTTCATTTGTGATTATGTTATTGAGCTGAAAGAATTTTCAATTGGAATATAAAAAACAAAATATTATTAATACCAAGGGATTTTTAATTGAAGCCAAAGTTCACTTTTAGAGTTGCGAAGTTTTTTAATTTCCTTTTCAGGCGCAAGTGCAAAAAATAATAATACATAACTTTTTCAATTACGATCCCTTTCGACTGATTGAAAATCTTTTTCAGTTGGAGTATGGAGAGGAGTTATGGCTACAAATGCTGGAAAAAGCGGGTGTTAAGCACACTGTATTCAACACACGGCAAATTTATCCGGACGACTTAATGACAAAATTGGCAGGTGCACTTGCAGAACACACCGGAGATACTGTCCACAGTGTAATGGAGTTTTTTGGAAAATGTTTCGTTAGATTCTTTAGTAATCTGGGGTAAGACAATATAATATTCAGTAACACAGAAAAGCTTAAAGATCATGTTTATCAAATAATAAATATTGAATCAATCTAAATTAAATATTAATAACAATTATCGACAACCGTACAGGCCTCAATTATTATTATCTGATAATATTTATCTTGAGTTGTCAACTGTCTGCACCATTTCTATCCAATTTTTTTATATCAAAAATTTCTGGCGTTTCTTGTGAAATGAAGAGCTTCTCTCAATTCCCCTCGTCACACAGCACTGAAAATATTTTCTTGAACGATAAGACAAAAGTATATTTTTGTCAGGAAGGAGTCAAAAGTTTTCTTGAAAAATATTTTCACCATGTGGACGATTCTCAGAAGGTGTATAGAGTTCAAGTAGAAACAGGGCAAATTAACTTAAAAATAAGAAAACTCGTTTTAAAGAAAATAGTTGCGCGGATCAATTGAATTCGAATTGAAGTAATTCACTTGGAAAGCAACTTGCTGAATATTGTAGAATACCATTTTATCCATACTCCCCATGGAACACGAGCCTCTGGAAAACGAATACCAAAGTTGCGAGAAGCTCATTTGCTAGGGGAAAAAACTTAGCTGCTCAGACTTCACGTAATAGCAACATGAGCTTTCATAACTTGGAAATCAACTATGGCATGCTAACAACCCTCAACTTTGTTTTTATTTCAATGAAAATCAAACCTAGCCTTTAATAATTCTTCCTCATAGAGGAAAATTTGTAGTGGCGAAAATTTCATACATTTTTTAAACTATTTAATTGAACAGTTGTTCAATTAATGCATGTATGTATGTATATCATGACACTTTATTAGTAATAAATCGGATGCAAATAATTGTTTCAACAATGAATGCTTCCTCTATGAGGAAGCAAAGTGAGCATAAAATATTGTATTGCGTTTGAATTTCATAAGATTGATTCCCTTTTTTATCGACAGATATGACTGCACAATAAAAGCAACAGGTCGGTACTTTTGTGATTTTTTGGGTAGCGTGGACAATATTCACATGCAAATGAGATTTACATATCCAAAAATGAAAAGTCCTTCTATGTACATGACTCATGTCGATCCACATGGTGTGATATTAGTTTACAGAAGCACTAGACAGGGATTTACACATTATTTTATGGGTAAGCAATTACATAATAAATAAATACCGAATCCACTTCCAATTTTTAATAGAATAACTTTCTATCAGGTCAACTTTATCAGATTGCCAAAGAGCTTTATGAAACTAGTTTGGACATTAGGGTGCTCGAAAGCTCGACTAACATCCCAGGATCTCGAAGCGTGAAAGTTATTTTTCGAATTGACTTTGACAACCGCGAATATGTAAGTATTTTATACAAATATATATTTATATTATCACACTATGTATTCTTTAAAAATAAAAATAAAGTAATAAAGATAAATGAGCAAGTATATTAATCATGTTTGTAAATTTTGCTGGCAGGTAGCAAAAAACACAAAAATGAAAGCACCAATGGGTCGAGAATTGCCTCCGGTTCCTTGCTCGTTACTTCTACGATTATTCCCTTTTGGAGTGGTCATGAATCGAGATATGTGTATTCAGGGAGTTGGTGATAAGCTTCTGCAAGCTTGGGGAGGAAATTCATCCATTTTAAATAAACCTGTCACAGAAATTTTCAAGCTTCGGAGACCGAAAGGCATTACGTTTACTTGGGGAAATGTAAGGCTTCTTACCAGGCATATTTATAATAATAAAACCACCAGACAAAAAGGCTATTTTCATAATATATTTCTATGCCGGCTGAATCTAATTTTTTTTAAGATCAATGTTTTTCTTTTTTATGATGTTGCGCTATTGCATCCAGCGGTCGAAAATTTACTTATAAATATGAATTATAATTAGCTATAATAATGAAAAGGATTATTTTCCATTAGCTAATATATCTTCACTCAGTAATGTTTGAAATGGAGTTAATTAGATCAACGGAAAATCATTTGAGCGCAGCAAGTACTGAATCTCCGAGTACTAGTACTGGATTAGATAGAAGGGGTAGTCAAGGGGCACGTAGTATATTACTCAAGGGGCAAATGAGGTACATAGAGGACATCAAGTCTATAATCTTCCTCTGCAGCCCTCTGTAAGTCATTATTAATTCTGATTCGTGTCAAGTCAACATTAGACGACTCAACCATGGTATATAATTTCTTGCAGAATCAACAGTCTGGATGAGCTTCTTAGCATGGGACTCTATCTTAATGACCTTAACCCCCATGGACTAAGTAGAGAGCTTGTCCTAGCAGGGTGGCAACATTGTGGAAGGTAATGAAAAATAATGACAAATGATCATTCAAGAAATAATAAATCACTAAAAACGTAGAAGGTATTTCGAGCCATTTTGGCAAGCTGTGACCCTATCGATTTGAAAGTCCAGAAAATCGGGACTACAAAGTTTATCTGGCGTGAAATATAACCATTGACCTTTAAGTTTAGCTGACTTTTATAAAAAATGAAGTTTTTTAGGAAAAAAAATCCCTAAAGAAAAATAAAAAAATTAAGTTTGGCGTGGAATCCATCAGATGCTTTTTTTAGATTGGAAATGATGTTTGAGAGGGCAGAACAAAGGTCCCAGGAATTGGAAAATAGTTACGCTCTTTTGGATCGTTGGAAAAATAAAAGTGACGAACTCTTGTACTCAATGATCCCTCAAACTGTTGCTGACCGTCTACGAGCTGGAGAGAGTCCCTTGAGCACTTGTGAGGTGACACGATCTTCACTTTCTATTTTTATATTTTCAAATATTTATCTTTCATTCAAAATTTTGCATTATTGCATACTGAATTTCGTGTATTGAATTATGTTTATCTTCAATTGTTTTATGTACGCTTCAGTCATTCGAGTCAATATCAGTGATTTTCTGCGAGCTTTGTGAATTTCATTATTCGACGATCGAGGGTGCTATGGATGTTGTTACGTCGATGAACGCAGTATATTCGCTCTTCGATTCCTTGATGGACAAATTCAAAGTATATAAGGTAAATTTCCACATTCACGTTTTATTTATTTAATGATAGAGATGATTATTGCAAAAAAAAAGCGTATTTACTAAATAAAATGAATATGTAATTTTTAAAGGTGGAAACAGTTGGGCGAGTGTATATGGCTGCTAGTGGAGCTCCAGACAGAACGGAAGATCATGCGAGAAATGCTGCGGACGTTTCTCTAGAACTCCTTCGCAATGTTCGCTTTATTAAACTCCCTTCTGGCTTGGACATTCAAATACGTATAGGTATAATATTATATTTACCCAAAATATACTCCAAAACGAATAAATACGAAAAATAAAAAATACATATTTTAGTACTGAAAATACATGTTTAAAATTTATAAAATTAATAATATTCTTCATGTCAGTTTAAAATATAATTTTATTAATGTTTTGCAAGAGCAAAAAAATCATATGGAAGTGTAAAAGTCGTTCACGAAATCTGCTACAACTTTTTTTCTCTCACTGGAAAACTTTCTTAGTATAGATGTAATTTAGCCCGGGCAACATATAATCGATCTCGTAGAGCCAGTTTCCTTTCCTAAAGGACAACGAGAGAAAAGAAGGAAAGATTAGGCATTTTCACACGTCAGAAAACGTGTTCAACGTGTAAATGAGTCTTTTTTTCTTATTGTAGGAATCCATTCTGGACCTGCAGTTGCTGGAGTTGTAGGAATTAAAGTACCCAGATATTGCTTTTTTGGTGACACTGTCAATACGGCTTCCAGAATGCAAACCTCGAGTTTGGTTCGTTTATATCTAATATTCTGAAATATTCTATTAAAGCTTAATATTAATATAAATATTGATTATATTAATTTATAAAAATTATTTCATACCTAGGAAATTTTAACAATTTTATACTTGTCCTTTGATTATAGCCGGGAATGGTGCAAATATCTCCGGATACAAAGGCTCTTTTGCCAGATGATCGATATCATTTAGAGCCACGTGGTCTCGTCTGGGTAAAGGTAAGTTGAGAGGTCGTAATAATTTTTTATCCCTGATTCAGTTACCTACATTTATCATTAAATTGTATCTTTAGGGAAAAGGAAATATGGAGACATATTGGTTGCGTGAAAAAGATCCGAACGAATCCTCATCCAGTGAAGATAAATTGCCTGTGCAGGACCTATAAGTCACTAGTGAATAAAAGTGTTCATTAAAAAATTAGAAACCACTAATTAGCTTTAAACAGTTGCTTACCAAAGTCTAGTTTTTTCTTTACAAAAGAAAATAAGAAAAGACAAACATATCCATCACTATATAAAATTAAATATCAATTTCACATTCCTCGAATTTTAAACTGATAAGAAACTGTTCGATATTTCATAGAATTATAAATCTCGAAATGTAAATTGTTGTTGCTGAATTAGAGAATTTCAGCAAAGTTTATTTGACTAGATAGAACATCAATGGTTTATATGTATAGGACGTTACATAATAGTTAAATAAAACCTAATCACGTGTACAACATTCTCGAAATGTGAAAAGTCGTCGACAAAATTGTTTTAACTTTACACGAACAGTATTACAAGACTCGACTCGTCAAAATATTAATCTCATGTGCCTTAATTTTAAAATTTGCGTATAAACTTTAAATTTATATGTAATACAAATTCGTTGTTTATAATTAAGTAGCGAAGATTACCTTTAGCTCGAGTATTGCAAAAAATTGTTGTAAAATAAATAATTCTTTGAAACAATATGTGGTTCCAAATTGTCAATAAGCTATCTCATGCATGAATTTTTATCAACTAATTAACAATAACAGGCATCAGCTGTGTTGCGTTCTATCCACGTGAGGTAGCGATTAACTCTTGTGTATACTCCAGGATAATTGGGCTGAGCGCATCCCTCACCCCACGAAACCACCCCTATATAAATGCGAAGGAGAGAACAATTTAATAACGATTTAGTGTCCTCATTACAAAATTAACTTGCTTTTGGTTAGTTCTACTTCAAAGGACACTTACCCACTATGCTGTGAACTGTTTCATTTGCCACATGCAGAGGACCACCACTGTCACCCTGCACATGAATTTCAAATGTAATTAGCTTCAAAGGAACTAGTTACAAGTACATAATACATCATTTTTAATACCCCCTTGGAAAAATAAAAAAATTTCGCATAATGGTCGTAATCTTCATCCATTTTTGCTCTTACTCAAAACTATTATTATATATTAAATAATCTTCTTATCTCTAGTTTCTTTTTCATTTCTATTGAGAGCAAAGGGGAATTTATTAAGTTTCCAGAAAATCCTACTAAAGTAACTTTCATAAACAGGGTGGCCGAAAAAAACAATTTTTCAGTTTCCCTGACAGGAAAGTATTAAAAATGCGAATAAGTTTTTGATGCTAGAAACGTCTTGAAATTAAAAATTTTAATTTAAAATTTCATGTAATCCATTAAAATTCCTATAAACCTCTTCAAATCTTTTGAAACTTTTAGAATCTCAAAGAATACCTGAAAATTCATCCTTCGAAATCCTGAGAAATCTTCTAAAATCTGTTAAATAAACTATAAAAGCTATATATGACAAAAAATCACGTGATTAGCATAAATGTCAAACTGGCAAAACTACTAATAAACAGTCAAACTGACCAAAAAATTACAACACAAAGACACACAACAAGTGAGCAGAACGTAGGAACTTCAATCTGGTCAAAATGAATGAATGAATTTATCGTACTTTATTGTTATGAACATATAAATTATTTTTGCTGCCAGCTACTCGAATTTCCTTCACATTTCCCTGACTTTCCTGACAGGTGGCCACCCTGATAAAATATTAAGAGCCTTCTTGATGTGGAAATGTTTTAAACAAAAATTAGTAGTTTTAAAAAGCTTTTGTAAGCACCTGACACGAATCCTTTGCCCCTTCTTTATAACCAGCACAGAGCATGTTATCGGTAATTCTACGAGCAGGATATTTTGATGTGCGACATTGTGCGTTTGACATGATGGGCACCATGACTTCTTGCAAAACTGTTGAAACCGGTCCCGACTGCTCAACAGCGCCCCATCCTGTCACAATGCCTGTCATGCCGGTGAAAGTCTTTGCTGCATAAGCAAACGTCATTGTCATCACAATCATCCATTTTTTTTTCCTTATTTGTAAACTAAGTGACTTTAATGCTGGCTTTATTTAACCAGGCCAATTGATATCAAGAAAACATTGAAATAGGAAAGCATTAAAAAAGTTCCATTTCCCATTTTATATTAACACTTATTTTAAGTATTCACCTCTCTCAGGCAAACAAGCAGGTCTCATTTTTCCTGTGAACTTGAATTCGCCTTCAATTTTGACTAGGGCTATATCGTTGTCGTAATTTACTGTTGAGTAATCTCCATGTCGAATGATCTCTGAAACTTTGTGATTCTGGACTTCTGATTCCGAAGATGTATTTCTATCGTGTTCTAATATTCTCACGATTATGAATTTCTTATCGAATCTAAAAATATGCATCAAGAATTTATTGAGTAAAATCGTATGGAAATATCGTGTTTTATATTCAAAGCATCCACTCTGCGATACTTAAATATAAACCAAGCGCAGGTGCAAAATTTGAAATGAATTTTTCACAAATACCTGTCAACCACACAGTGAGAAGCTGTAAGCACATATTTCGAGTTAATTACAGTGCCACCACAGTAAAATCGTCCTTTATGCATCAACAATGCCATCCATGGATATTCATTCACTTGAGTCTCCACTCCACCAACAATTCTGTGTTGTTTGTTTGTTAATCCACATTCTAACAATAAAAATTTGATCATGCAACCTATAATGGTAATTTAATTCTAATTAATATGGATGATCACTAAAAAGCATACCGCACGAAGGACAAGATTGAATCTGTGGAGGTACATCAGTTGTCGGAGGTGGCTTCGGACCAAAAAACTGTTGCCACCATCCGAAAAATATTTTATCGTCTACGACACCCGTCGTGTAATTTGTCGCATTCTCTGTTACATTTTCTTTTTCCTGCAAAGAAATTTCCTTAGGCATAGATAGACATACAAGCAACACAAAAATAAATGTTCTTTAAAAATAAACGAAAAAACTAATTTGTGGGTCAGTAACGAAGGAAATTTTCTTCCTTACCTGATTAGAAGACACTAGTGTAACTGAAGCGACTACTAAGGCAAAAAAACACAACGTGATGTGCATTCTCGGATGGAGTTAATGGCGATCGGGTGATACGTTTCGTTATACGTTCCAATGTGGGTATGACACTACACGTATTGTTTTAATTCGATCAGCCAAACTACCGGCCCACTCGACGGACACTTTCACACAGGCTTCAATCCCTGTGCCACATCTTTATTTATACGGAATACTGGACAAACTAGTACTCCGAGTGAAAATTTAGGCTAGTCGTATGTTAATTCCTCGCAAAGAAGTATCGGACGTAAAATCGAAAATTGCCCGTTAATAATGCATCATTTCTGTTGGAAAGCAGAAGATTTGGCAGTGTATTTATGTCTGATAATAATTTATTACCTGACTCGTCATGTGCTGGAAATTCCACTTGACCAGGGTGTTGTACTTCAAAAGAGAAAATTCAAAAATCCTTAGATCAAGATATTACCGACAGTAGAAATAAAACACGGATCATATCTTATGTTCATCAGTTTACATAAATTATGAATTAAAAATAAATGATAATAAATATGCAAACATACTTCTATTTGCATTTATGCAATTTTTATAATGTTTTGTGTACCAGAGACAATATTTGAGGAAAAGAATAGATAATTATACTTTTGATAATAACCTTGCTCCATTTAGTCAATTTCCAGCACGCGAGAATTATTTTGAAACATGAATCAAAAAATTATGTTAATTCCCTGTATTCGTATTCCCTCTTTTCGTAGATGAGTAAATATCGATAAGAGGCAAACTAGTCTGATTCTGACTGAAAAGTGATTCATAGAAACTGCAAATAAGTTAAACATAAAACATTTCACTATTTTTTATATTACAGACCATAATTATTATCTTAATATTCTATACTTTAATAATATTAAAAATAAATAACAATTTTTCAAAGTATAAGTTTTGAGGAAAAATTAAATTTACGAATTGAAAGTGGACCGATTAGCTGATGGCTTGTGGCGATTAGTCTATCCACCCAAGGAAAATAAATAAACAGAGTTTATGAAGAAGATGCTCCATTTACTAATGATGATAATGAGCATGGATCTGCGACCTCGTTCTGTATTTTTTTTTATGTTTAAGCGACAGGTATATCTCAGAAGGACGCAATTAGACGTGGGATTCGTTTCTTATCACGAATTTGATGCGTAGACTAAGATAATAAGTTTCAGGACAGATTGCATAGTCTTACCTGTAACCCATAACAGTGGGTCAAGGTATATGGGTCACACCCTCATGCGGGCGAGGCGCCTCACTTTAGTGTCTTGACGTATACCTGTTGACTTTTTATCAAAAGTCTTGCTTTATTTAAGTCCATCAAAAGTGACCAGGGTCATATCTCACTTTGAATTTCGTTAATAATTGAAAAGTTATGTATTTATTGCATCTGTAAACGATGCAATGCATTATTACATCACTTGATAAAAGAGTAGTTCATTTACTATCTGTAAACTTATACAATATACAACCCTGAAAATATAAGAATTACATTACAAGAGATAATGCTCAGATTATGTTCTCTCATTAAAATTCCCCTATAAACTATTTTTAAGCGATTGGTTAAAAATGCTTCTTTTATTTTAGTAAGAAAATGAAAGTGAGAAACAATGAATTAAATTCTATTTATTTCTATTTTATCAATACTGTATTGTCCTTATTGAGTACTATTTATAAGGTGAACAATATGTTGTAACGATATGAATTTGATTTATTTTGTAAGGATGAGAAAGAGAAATTTTGTCTCGTAAATTATTCTTGCCATTGACTCCCTCTACACTCTACACAAGCTCGCTTGACATGAACACGTGCATAAATCCACGTGCTTTTGAAAGACATGCCGATACTTATACAACTAATTGAATTCCGTGATGTTGGTAGTTGATGGTTTCCTCTCTTACACGCGGAAATGCGACCTAAATTTTACTTTCTTTCTTTCACTGGGGTGTAAAAATATCGCCTTATTACAACTCAGCTAATTTATTATGAAACTTAATGACCTAAAGTGTTTTAAAACAAGCTCAAATTTATGGACATTCAGGATCAAAGTACTCTCGGTTTCGTTCTAATTAATGTCAGAGTGCTATCAATAATATCATTAACTGGAACATGCCATTCTCAGATCCACTTTAAGGGCACATGTTACTTAACATAAGAGCAAATTTAGTTTCGCCAACTTTACGTTCGCAATAATAAATATTTTTCACTAAAACTAGGCCATTTACCTCTGTTTGAAACTAAAATTGCACTTTTGGTAATTATCACATGGTCTTAGTGAGTTCTGCCCACTGTTTTTTTTTAATCTGAAGGAAATCTGAATTTATTATTTTGCTATGAAATATTTACCACAAAAATACAATCCTGAGATGCGTCTGTACCCAAAATGTAAAAAGTAACTGCTAATGTGAACCAGGAATTTCGGTAAAATAAGCGACTGGAAGCGCTTGGAAGGATTATCATTCCTAAGATTGTCGGAACTTTGTAAGCAGTAATAAGCAATAAGTAGACAAAATACTTGTTAAATAACTATCCTGAGAGACTTGCTAAGAAATGAAGAGCAGGATCTATTCGTAGTCGAGACACTGACAATGTGCTTGGAGGCATGCGACAATATTGTCTATCTGCTGAGATATACCAGTTATGAATTTTAATTTCCCTACTTCGCTAAGATAATTAAGTTTTTGCATTAGAACCCAGTTATTTGTCGATTTTCTCTTATAATTCAAGTGTTTCGAAGAAGTCACATAATATTTTTATTACATATTTATGGAACTGAGAGCAAGGGCAAGCGTCTAACAATGTTGACCCGATTCCATTATCGTAAACGACGACCCATCTAATATTAGAATCACATCACGATATATATCTCTTAGAAAAATTTAATTTTACAAGTGATCCCTTTGTAATTTTACTTATCAACATCTTTTATCTTTAAGGAAATCCACCCTTAAAACTCCAATTGCGATCATAGAAGTTTCGAATCAAAGGAAACTGAGAATGCTTCAATATAATAATATATGTTACCTTTGCGCCCTCAAAACAATAAAATCAGTTTTCGTCCAGAACTAACTTCAAAGTAAATTTCTGTAATAATACATAAGTTTTGATAAATAACTATGAATAATATTCAAATATCGTTAATACTCCATTCATAAATATTTAATAATTTTTTATAATATGATAAAAAAAGAGCAGTATGCAAAGTGCAACTCTGAACCCTTGCAAATTTCACGAGAGGCATGAAAGTGAAACTCAGTATGATGGATCGAAGATGGCTGAATGCATTTAATGGATAAAAACGAGCGATGCACAACTTTCATTTTTGGTGGGCTGACGAAATTAACATTGATATGGTCGTGATATTGTGCACCGAAACAAGGAGACGTACAGGCTCCACAGTCTGACATTGGTAGATAACGTTGATTAAAGGATTGCGCCATCGTTTGGCGTGTCTTTTTTTACGGGGAGGGACAACAATAGCAACAGGTGATTTAAACCTCCGACAGCAACATTTGCCAATACAAACGCGCCATTCAAGGTGAAAACCCCCCACCAGGTCTGTTGGCTTTATTAGTTATAATATACTATAAAACGGCAAAACCACCTCAATCTTTACTTCTCACGTTCGGCACGCGACACGCGAATAATTGGTGTAGCTGATCCCATTGGAGGTACCAATCGACTTTGATATGGACAACAAATACATCACGGCTTGTCTGGCCATCTTCTCTCTAGGAAATTATTTCGTCTCTACAACCCCTCTTAACGTGAGTTTGAGAAAAAAATATTTTTTTAAAATTCTTTTTTAGGCAGGTTTTAAAGTCGAAAAATAAAG
>JAUESH010000024.1:10473133-10491852 GCA_032275165.1 Synergus magnus
TGCCCTTAAGCTAATTCAAAGATGTGCATTTTATGGTAAAAGATATGCTACTTTATCAACAGTGCGTCGCAAAAATTACCATATGAGCAATTCAATTTCTCATTTTTGTGTTCACAATAGTAAGTCTTTTTCGCTAAAACCAAAACTGAAACTTTTGAAATGATAGAGAACCTTTTTTTAAAAAAAGTAAAAATTGTGGAAAAAACCTGGATAATCTGAAATTGTTCATATGGTAAGTAGCACATACCCTAAAGGTTATGTATTAGTTATCCGATCCCTACTTTACCGGTATTTTTCCCTGCAATGTAATTTTTACATTTATTGAGATATCGATTTGAAAATTTTCTAAATTAATGAAAATATACTAATGTACGTTTATCTGGTCTTAAATTTTTATTAAGGGCATGTGGTAATTACAATCAGAGCAAATTTAATTTCGCCAACTTTACACTCGCAATAATAAATATTTTTTGCTAAAAACTAGGCCATTTATTACGCAACGGAGGTAAATGGCCTAGTTTTAGCAAAAAATGTTTAATATTGCGAGCGTAAATTTGGGGAAACTAAATTTTCTCTTATGGCAATTACTAGATGCCCTTAAGGGCACGTGTTACTTACCATATGAGCAAATTTAGATAACCCGTTTTTTTTCTCGCAATTTTTACTTTTTGAAACAAAATAATAGTGCAAAGACGTAAAGAACATGAACATGGACGTCTGTGCACTATTATTTTTTTTGAAAAAGTAAAAATTGTGAGAAAAAAACGGGGTTATTTAAATTTGCTCATATGGTAATTACCACATGCCCTTAATGCCATTGTTCTTAGTGTTCTTGGTGGTTCAAAACGCAATTTAAGCTGATAGGTTCCCGCCTAATAACAAAAATTTGTTTATGTAATCTATATTGAAAATACAGATATGATCGCATTGATAAGAAGCGGGGAGTGTGGGGGCGGTTTAAATAAAGTGGCGGAAGTGTAGTGGGAATTTCATGATGATATGAAGACTGTAAACTGGAAGTTTCTGGTCAAAATTTATGATAAATAAATAGTTTCTTTTACAATTTGTGGTTTCTTTATCGTGTTGTGGTGTCAATGTAAAAATAATACTGGTATAAGAAAGAAAACCGTAAGCAGAGAGCTATTTATAAAAATAAAACATTCTTTCCAAAGAAAATTATAATACGTGTAGATGATGGACTTGCGAAGGAAAATGAGAGTTTGTGTGATTGGCGGAGGTGCGTCAGGATTGTGTGCGATTCGACATTTTGCGGCAAATTTGAATGAATTTGAAATAGAGGCATTTGAAAAAACGACAGAAGTAGGAGGCACTTGGGTTTACAATGAAAAAACAGGATTAGATTCAAAAGGTTTGCCAATTCATTCCAGTATGTATCGAGATTTAAGGTTGGTACTAATAATCTAGTAACATTGTGTTATTATTAAATAAAAAAAATATAAAAAACAAATAGTGATGTTATATAATTTTAACAATTATAATTTTTAGAACGAATCTCCCTTGTGAAATAATGAATTTCCCTGATTATCGGAAAATGAAAGGGGACAAGTCTAGCGCTGTAACACACCAACAAGTTCTGGCCTATTTAAAAGATTATGCTGAGCATTTTCAGCTTTGTCAATTTATTCGGGTAAAAAATTTCTATATAATGATAAGAAAGATAAAGTCCTGTTCAGAATTTTTTATAGAAAGACAAATAGCTTATGATTCTGTGTCTAGTTTAATACAATAGTGGAGCATGTCCAACCAGAGGTAATTGGAAATGATAAAAAAACAACGTGGAAAGTACAAGTAAAAGATTTGGAAACAAATCAAATATCCCACAAACAATTTGATGCAATTATTGTTTGTACAGGGTAAGTTTTACGCATATAGGAATATTTTTTAAATTCTCTTCCTATTTTTGATTTTAAAATTTTACTAGGCAATATTTTGAACCAAATATACCTGTGATACCTGGAATAGAAAATTTTCCAGGCCAAATTTTACACAGTCATTCCTACAGAAAACCTGAAGTTTTTTCAGGAAAATCAATTTTAATTATTGGCGCCTCTTCTTCTGGCATCGACATCGGTATAGAATTATGTGATCATGCTAACCAGGTTTATTTGAGTCATTATGGACAGAGGTTAGCATCAATCATTAATCATTTTAAATATAATAGAAGTAAATGTTATTAGTTTCAATATTTCATTTTCACATAATTGACATTATTTCAGATTAGTCAGTATTTTACCCCAAAAATTAACTCAAGTCTCAGAAGTCAATAGCATAGAAGGAAATACAGTATTATTAAATAACAATGTTAAATACTCTGTCGACACGATTATTTATTGTACTGGATATTTAATTTCATTTCCATTTTTGGACTCAAGTTGCGGAATAACAATTGATAACAATTACGTTTCTCCGATTTATAAGCATATGATCAATATTAAGTATCCAACCATGTGTTTTTTGGGTTTGAATTACAAGGTCGTACCATTCCCAATGTTTCACATGAAGGTAAAGTATGACTTTATTATCTTCACTATTTTTTTTTACGTATTTAAATTCAATTTCGATTTAAAAATTTAATAAATAGCTTGTTATTAATTTTCTCATTAGGCACAGTATTTCTTGGCATTGCTTAAAGGACGCGCTAGTTTGCCGTCGAAGGAAGAAATGTTGGAAGATTCGAAATGTAAAACAAAGAAGAAAAGACATGCTCATCTTTTAGAAACACAACAGTGGTCCTATAATAACAATCTAGCACAAGCTGGAGGATTTGATCCTCTTCCACCTATTTACCAAATCAGTTACGAGGTTTGGTCCGATTTCAGGAAGAAAAATTTATGGCACTATAAAGATTATAAGTTAGTTATAGCTGACGACGAAAAAAGTGTAGAAATAATTTCACAAAAATAATAATTATTTATAATATTACTTCAATGCAATTTAATTAAAATTTTGGAAAATGTTTGTTTTAATAATTTAGAACTCTGCTCGGAATTCTGTGTATTGAGGATGATTAATGATGATTATGATTATGATCAACATTACTAACGTACTGAAAACCATTGATCGAGAGTGGCTTTCAGCGAAATTAAATTAATTTATAATTTTTATTTGAATTCTATTTTTAATATAAAAAAAACGATTGTAGGAATTAAATTTTGCTAAGAAATTAAAGACATATTTTTACAAAAAATGCTCCCAGCTGTAAACTGTCAATTACTCTAATCAAATGATAATAAGTATTATGCCATTCAACTGTGTAATTATGATAATTATGATAAGCCATTAACAAACAGGACTAGGATATAATGTTAGATGTTTGTATTAATTTGTACAAGTCTTTCGTATGATGTTCGCATTAAAATAAAATTATGAATTTATCCAAAGCATAAAATATATTTTAAAAAAAATAATTGCTATGAGGCTTTTAATTTATTTAATATGCCTAAAGTTGAGCTTTACATCATCAACAGCAAATGGAACTTCATTTTTAACGTTTGTTCATTTTTCCGGCAGTCAAAGTAAAGTATCTTTATTTCCAATAAACATAATAAATTATATAATGTTAATTTTGAAAAAAAATAAGATTATAATATTTTTAAACTTAGAAGAAATATTGTCGACAAACAATGATTTGTGCAGTGTGAAGCAAGTAAGGGAAGAAAATATACCTTTGAAGCTGAACATTACTACAACGAATCTTGTGGAATGGCACAATGAATCTATTCTTCAAAAATGGTACCTATTAAACAAAAATCCAATAAACGGTTTTGAGTTGAGGAATTGGAAATCAAGATGTCCTTTTCTAAAATCAACAGATGTGTTACAAGCAAATAGGTGGGGACTTAATGGAAATGTTTTGCTTACAGCAATAGTAGAAGTAAGAAAAATATATTTACAAAATTAATTTATTAAAATGTATTTACTAAAAAGGGTGCGATTAAAAATATACATATTTAACAGTCGGAACATCGATATTTAAGAACCTACATCAATCATTTAATGCGTGCTCTTGAAGAGGCTGCTAATTTTACAACAAATGAACTTGAAATAACAAAAGAATATGGAGCTTGGAACGAGAAAAATAAAACTTGGTCCGGTGCTGTTGGATTAATTGTAACTGGAAAAGTTGATTTAATAACGTCTTGGATAGTGATGACCTCACATAGATTATCTTATGTCGATTTTACTGTTCCTCTAAGGAAAACTGAAATGGTTCTTTGGATAAAAGAACCAAACGATCCACAACAAGTTACGACTTATGGTTACATCCAGCCTTTCACTTTTAAAGTTTGGGCAGCTATTATTTTGCTTTCTGTAGTTGCAAATTGTCTCCTTACATTCATAAAAATGAATACAAGCAAAAATTATACGTGCTTTGAGTTTGAAGATTTTCTTTACATCTGGGGAAGTTACTGCAAACAAGGTTTACCAGGTATCACATTATTCTAATCTGGGAAATAATTTCTAATGAAAATAATAGTGTTTTGAACACACACTTAATTGTTTAATGTTCAGAACTTCCAAAGAGGAGATCAGCGCGAATGGTTTACTCTTCCATTTTCTTTTTTGCTTCTTTTATTATGACAGTATATTCTGCATGTTTGGTAAGCAATGTCACTCTTTTTGAATCAAGGTTACCGTTTAACACATTGGCAGGTTTTGTGAAAGACGGGTCTTACAAATTATCTGTCATTCGAGATTCATCGGAATATGATTTCTTTCGAGTAAGAATGTCTTTTCATTATTCATACTAACTACTATTTTATTTTATTGTAATTTAGTAATTGTTAGTTATTTTATTTTTAGAATTCTAATCAGTCTATATGGAAAAGAATGAACAAATTGATGATGAAGAGCAAGGACCTGCCAACGTCTACCTACGATGCTTGGAACATGGTATCAAATTACAGAACTTAATTTCTTTCTTCTTTAAAAATTCCTCTCTGTTCTTTAAAACTATTGTACCTAATTCTTTCTCAGATGTGTAAGGATAAAGTAGCATTTTATGGCTATGATTTGTTTTTTCATCGAGTAAAAAAAAAGCCAATGTGCTCTTTGGTTAAAATTGGAACAGGAAGATACAGTAGCTTTGCTATGATTTTACGTAAAAATAGTCCATACACGAAAATTATAAACCACTAGTAAGTATTAAAGTATTTGACTCTTATTTTCTTTTTTACAGACTACTTCTATTTAATAGTTATTTGTTTCAGTCTTACTAAATTCAGAGATTCTGGTGTTCTGGATTATATTGAATCGACATTCTATAGAACGATGCTTTCCTCAAAATATGAATATCAATATAATGCAGTTAGAATTCAGGAAATATATCCACTTTTATTTATCGTTATGGGAGGAATTTTATTGTCTTTCACGATTTTATTTTTCGAAAAAATCTACTTTTGGTATTATAAATTAAAAGCAGTTTGCTTCACGTGACATTGAAACCCATTGAAACGTGAATTCTTGGAAAGTCTTTTTACAACAATATTTTAAATTGCAAGAAATACTTCACAATTGATATGTTAATGTTCAGAATTTCCGACGAGGACGTCTTGAAGAATAATTTATCGTTCGTCTTTCATATTGCCCATGTACTCGGCTTGCTTTGTAAGTGGTCTGATTTTCGTTTATGTAAATCTGCCTTTCAAAAGTTTGGAAGATTTTGTGATGGATGGTTCTTATAAATTAGCTGTTATTCGAGACACAGCAGACTATGATTTCATACGCATAAGCCTCAGATATTATACAACATGTATAGCAACCATAATTTAAAGCAATAAATAAAAAAGAATTAAATTTAAAAGAAATTAAGTGCAATTCCTGGATGATATCACTAAATTATATTTTTTTAGCATTCCATTAAACCTTTATGGCGAAAAAAAAGAATATCCTTTGATTTGTGGGGACACACCCTAAACAGCTTCCATTTGATGAAAAAACCATTTTGAATTTTCTTCAAATTTTTTTGACAAAGGGTATAGGATCCCACGGCGATTAAACTAGCCCCAACCGTAAAAAATTCGTATTTTCTCACAGGTTTGATAAAACAAATTTCTAATTTTGCGTAAGTATATTGTAGAAAGTGGTCAGAAAAGGTAATAAAATGAAAAAGTATAGAAAAGTTGAAAAATTTCTTCCAGAAATTAAAATAACATCCCTTTCTTGAATTTCTGGGGGAGGTTTTTCAACTTTTGTACAATATTTCATTTTATAACTTTTTCTGACCATGTTCTACAATATTTAGACAAAATTAGACATTTTTTTATCAAATCTGTGAAAAAATACGAATTTTTTACAGGTAGTTTAACCACCGTGAGATCCTATACCATTTGTTAAAAAAATTGGAGAAAAATGCACAGTTGTTTTTCTCCAAATGGAAGCTTTTTTGGGGAAAAAAAAACAAACTATTTTCTCTAGGGATTCCAGAATCGTTAATTATAAAAAGAAATGAATTATATACTTTATTAATCTAATTGTATTATCTAAAATTTTTATCAGACTTATATCACTAATAGTAGCAAATTAGTTGAACGCATATCGGACCGTTTGCTTCTGAACAATTGACGTACTTTATATCTTTTAAGATAAGGATAGTAATTATTAATGTCAGAGATAGTTATGTACTTTTTATAATAATGCAAAAGGAGTTTAATTTATTTGTAAAAAATTATTAGAAAATGCCATATGTTGAAACAAGCATTAAGAATATAGTAAAGTTAAACCAATCGGGTGCAAATATATAGTGTTTTTCAGGAAAGCTATAAAAAATTATAATATTAAATGGATCTTATAAAGTTTCTGATGATTCTAAAATTTAGTTTGGCACTGCCGGTAGTTCAATCGACCAAAGAAGATATAAAAGAACACTTTAACATTATTTTCGATTTATACCATTTCTATCATTCTACGTCACTAACGATATTGCATTTTACCGAAAATGAGAGTAAGTTAATAATCCTCCTAATAAAATTTAAAATGAAGAATTTATAATAAATGTAATTACTATCACTTTTAGATGTACTGCAAAGAAATGTAATTTTCAACGTAGCACGAATGCTATCCAACGAAAAAATCAAGACGTCAATAATATCATTTGATAAACTGACTCCAGCAAATTATTATAACAGACTCAGAGATTTGAAAGGAAGTGTTTTACCTCTGAATATTATATTTATTACGTCCATAAATTCTATTCTAAAAATGAAGAATCTCCCAAAAAACTTCCGCCTGCATGAATCGATTAATTTCCTTTTCTTTATGGAAAGTAATGAAGACCCCTTAAAAGATTTGTGCATGTTTCCTGTTGGAAATCCATTCGGATTACGATTTGATACTTTGCTTTTTGTAAAGTGCTACAATGATAATCGCATAAGAGAATGGTATTTGCAAAATTTTAATCAAACGATTGTTTATGATTGGGCTATTTGGAAACCAGAATCAGGATTAGTATTGAAATCGAAAAAAACTATGCATGCAAGGAGAGGATTACAAGATAAAGTCCTGCGTATAGCGACAGTGAAGGTAAATTAATTAATTAATTAAATTCCAAAAATTTTAATGAAATTCAAATGAATTCAATTAAACTGAAAACGAAATCGGCTAAATCTCATGTGAATTTTAAGTCAATTTAAGTCCATTTGGTAGGGGGAATTGAACTAAATTCTGATTTTAACAATCGGATTCACAACTAAAGTTATGAAAAACGTTTTTCTAGAACTCGTATGTCATTGAATGGAAAAACGGGAATTTGACTGGATTCTTTGGTGACTTATTACATGAACTTCAAGACGCCCTGAATTTTACAGTAAAGCATGTTGAAAATGCAGACACTTATGGAAGATGGGACGAAATTAGTCAAACTTGGACAGGAGCTTTGGGATTAGCAGTGAGAGGGGAGGTCGATTTGGTAGTCTCTGATTTTTCATTCTCAGCACCCAGAATGTGTTGTATTGATTTTACTGTGCCTCTAATTTCACTTAAACAATGCCTCTTTATTAAACAATCCTCAAAAAAACCAGAAGTGAGCTGGTGGGCACACTTTCGGGTATGTGAACAAAAATATTTGAAAAATGCACAAGAAATACAAAGTAATTATAGAAGAAAATATTTTCAGCCATTTCGAATCAATATTTGGGGTGCAATTATACTGTTTCTATTAATCACCCCGATTCTTCTTACACTCATGAGGAAGCAAGTACAAGAATTTCTTGCAAAGTCAAACTTTATTTCGGATGATTTTTTTAATGTATGGGCCACATTCTGTCAACAGGGATTATCAAGTAACATAGTCAACTAAATATTTGAATTTTTGAGAATTATTTTAAAATAAAAGTAAAATAAATATATTTTTTGCGTTCCTAGACACCTTGTCAGTATCATCTATAAGGATAGCATATTTTTCTATTTCTGCATTGGCTTTTATTATCTTATCCGTTTATTCAGCATCTCTAATTAGCAGTCTTACTATTCAAACAACGAATATGCCATTTAGAACAATAGAAGAATTCGTCAATGATGGTACTTATAAATTGGCAGTTGTTAAAGATTCTTCAAAGTTTGAACATCTTCACGTAAGACCTTAATAAAACTATAAAATTTATATAATTGAAGATATGTGTGAAGACCATTTTATTTGGCCCCGACATCCGATTAATTTATGTATTATTTAAGGGGCAAATTAAATAGTCTTTACCGAGTTGTCACTCTCATGTCTGCAATATTAAAAAATCCATGA
The DNA here is from genome assembly GCA_032275165.1 of Synergus magnus. Classification (NCBI taxonomy): domain Eukaryota; kingdom Metazoa; phylum Arthropoda; class Insecta; order Hymenoptera; family Cynipidae; genus Synergus; species Synergus magnus. The sequence continues at coordinate 10,481,889 of JAUESH010000024.1, forward strand.
TTTTTTCTGTTTCTAGACTTCAAATGATTCAACTTTTAAAAGAATGAGTCAACTATTATTGAAGAAGAATATTCTACCGATATCTTTGCAAGATGGATTGGATATGGTAAGAAACTTTGAAAATTATTTAGAAAAAATAAAAGTAGCATAACATTAATAATTATTATTCATATAGGCTTGCAAACAAAGAGTGGCTTTTTACGACAGAGAAACTGCAATTCGAGTAGATACAGTAAAGATTAATTGTCAATTGAGCCAAATTAGTCTGGATCAAATCGATACAATTGGTATGATAATGCACAAAAATAGTCCGTTTAAATTTTATATCAACTACTAGTGAGTATATTCATTTTTAATGACATTATAAAATTTTTTGTTTTTTCTAATGGGAATTTAATAAGAAAATATTATGAATATTAATTACAATTAGATAACATTATTTCGAAAGGAGCATTAAAAATAGAATTGTTTCAGCCTCCGTAAAATGGAAAATAATGGTGTTATGCAACGGATTCGATCGAGATATTTCAATAAGAAGATATTTTGGACAGCCTCCACAGTTTACAAAAGAGTTGAATTTTCGGAAATTGTACTTCTATTAGCGATTGTCGGAGGTGGTATTATTTTAGGGACAATATTATTGATTTCCGAAAAATTGTTTTTTAGTTACAAACATAAAATGGAAAATAAAAGAAGTAAAAGTAATACCAAAAATAGTAAATCCAATGCCGAAAAGAGAATTAAAAAATCAGCACAATATAATGATAAACGTAAACTGATTCTAAATTTCCTTGAAGTTAACTATAACCATCGAGTGATTCAAACACCAATCATAGAATTGTTAAAAAAATAACAAAGCTAGAGTTCACGAAAAATCAGTTCGGAAAAATTTTACGAAGAAATATTTGTAACATATATTGTGAAAAATAAAATGTAATCATCTGCAATTATTACCTATCTGTCCTATATACATTCACAGTATCCTTTCCCTTTTATTGATTCTTTTTACAAATTTGAATTAAAAGAGTTCAAGGTATAAGATATTAAATTCCTTGCCACTCTTAGTGACAGTTTTGAATAATGAAAGATCAGTCGCAAAAGAAAATCATTTGCTGAGTAAACTTATCTTCTATTGCAAATATTCATTAATTTTTACGAAAGAAAATTCAATTAATCATCGTTAAAAACAGTACAAAAACCTGTATGATTTATTATTTCCGAATATAAATTCATCTTTCGACAGCACTTTGTTCTTGAATGATAAGAAAATAAACATGGTCAAGAAATTATGAGTATCGCCATGCTATCTTTATATATTATTATCCAAGTCCCACTTGGGTAGTATAATTATTTTATTGTTGATGATTCTAGATAGTTGAACTGTAAGCGAAACATCAAGGAAGAGAGACAAATATTACTTACAATTGTCAGGCTAAAATGTCAGTTGCAGTCAGTTTGATTCTCGCAGAAAATCATAGATATAAAATAAAATGATGCAACTAGATATGTTACTTGAAAATAAATACTAAACTGGTGTTTTTTGATACGCAATTTGCTATAAAATGAAGATCTTTCTATATATAATTTTCATAATAATACTAAGAAGCTCTTGTGCTGAAATAAAAATAGAAGATCACGTGAATTTAATTTCTGATATCTATGATTTTTACAAGCCAACAGCTGTAATATTTATTCATTTTGCTGATAAGAAAAGTGAGTTTTAATTAACACAATATATAAAATTAATGAAGTAACAAATATGAACTACATACATATTTTGTACAAAATACATACGTCTTGTACAGGTATGGCTGAGATGAACGTAATTTTCGAAATAATATTAATGTTGTCCAGAAAGAATATTAATGCATTGGCGATAAATTTCGAAAAAATACCAGATTTTAAACATTATTACGATGGATTAAAAACGGAAAAAGTCCTCATGAGTGTCATTTTTCTCACATCAAAGAAAGCCCTAAAAGAATTTGAGGAATTCTCAAGAGTCTTATATCTACGCAAAACTGTAAACCTAGTAATCTTTCAAGAAATTGTTGAAAAACCTCTAAGAGACTTATGTCTAAAGCCAGTTGGAAATTCACTTCAACTTAAAATTGATACACTAATGATGGTTAAATGTTACGAAGAAAATGTGCTTCGACAATGGTATTCAATTTATGAGAATCAAACGAGTCTTCATGATTGGGCCAGCTGGGATTCGAAAACTGGATTACTATTGAAGGGGAATGAGACATTTTATACAAGAAGGGCTAATTTATATGGAATAGAGTTGCGTATTGCAACAGTGAAAGTCAGTAATGTTTAGTGATTTATTGAATTGATTAACTACTTATTAAATTAATCAATTAATAAATTACTTATTATATAATTGATACATTCCAGAGTTCAAGCATGTCTCATTTGAAAAACAGTCTACTGGTTGGATATTTTGGAGACCTATTACGCATGTTAGAGGAATCATTAAACTTCACGTCAAATTTCGTGAAAGAAGAAACAGAGTACGGAAGTTTCGACGAGGTAAACGGAAATTGGTCAGGAGCGATTGGCCTTGCCGTAAGAAAAGAAGTCGATTTAGTGGTTGCTGATTTTCAGATGACCGCTCAAAGATCGGAAATGATTGACTTCTCTGTTCCTTTATTTTTTAAGCGAACGGTTCTCTATATGAGAAAGCCATCAACAACGATGGAAACTAATTGGACTGCATATTTTCAGGTATTCGCGTTAACATTTTAATATGTAAACTATAGAAATTTATGTTGTGTTGATTATTTCAGCCTTTCGACAAAAAATGTTGGAGTGTTCTCGTAATATTTATATTAATCATGTCAATACTGCTCACTTGCATCGAGGAGACTGCGGAAGGATCTAGCGACAAGTTGAGCCAGTTTTTAAAAAATTATTTTAATACTTTGCGTATTTACTGCCAACAAGGCTTGGCAGGTATGAAGAAGAATATAAAAGAGATTTTGTAGATTAATTAAATTAAGAATTTCATTCAGTTTATCCCTAATTTAAATGATTTCTCTTCCAGAAAATCCAACAACATTGTCTTTTCGATTGATTTACTTTTCTCTTTTATGTTCTGCATTTCTTATTGCATCTGTCTATTCCGGTTCTTTGGCAAGCACTTTCGCCATTCCTACAATACACTTGCCTTTTAAATCCTTGGAAGGTTTTGTGAATGACGGATCCTATAAACTAGCAATTATTCATAATTCAGCGTATTCGGATTTGTTTCACGTGAGTCTAATGAAAAGTATTCATATATAAAACAAAAAAAAAGAACAAATAATTATTGTCCTCTACTTTTTAGAATGCGGATGATTCAATCATGCGTGATATGAAAAAACTGATCATGAATGAGGAAGCACAACCTCGAACTCTACAGGAAGGATTTGATATGGTGAACTATATAGTCAAACTTTCATTAATTACTGCTTATTATTATTAATATAAATATGTAATAATTTATAAGTTATGAATAAGTGCTTTTCATTTAATTTAGGTATGTCACAAGAAAGTAGTTTTCTACGTGAATGAGTTAGCAGCAGAAGTCGATGATGTTAATATTGCTTGCCAATTAATTAAAATTAAGACAGGACGGTACGAAAGTATTGCTATGGTTTTACAAAAGGATAGTCAGTATACTGAACTTATAAAATACCAGTGAGTTGACTTAATGCGTAATAAAATTATTTTCAATTTTAATATATTTGACTTTAATATATTTAAATTTTAATTAATATAATAGTGATTTAATAAAATATTGACCTTTTTAGACTCACTAGATTGAAAGGTAACGGAGTATTGGATTATTTGAAGTCTAAGTACTTCGGTAAGTTTGCAAAGGCGTGCAAACTAGAAAAATTGAATAGTGTTGATATAAAAGGAGTTGTTTTGTTATTGGCGATCGTTACTGGAGGAGCTATTTTGGGAATGATAATTTGTTTTGGAGAACGAACTTATTATTCTTATAAGCATGAAGACAAAAAGAAGAGAACAAAGACGACTTCTATATTGGATTCAGTGAATCTCAGAAGGAAATTCATGAATTTTCAAAGATGATTCAGAAATAAGAAAAACTGCAGCAGATGCACAATTAGATAACAAAATTGGATTGTATTACAGTCAATCTAAAATTATTTTTCATTTCAACTCACGTAATAAACGATTTTAAAATTGATATTCGAAATGTTTCTCGCACGTAGAATATTGTTAGTTTTTTATAATCCAAACACCTTAGAATATAACTATTAATTAAACTGAACATGTTTTCCATGTTTTGTATTTTTAAAATAATTGTCACAGTCATTTTTCTGCAGGATAATTATGCACGAAAGAATTTAATGAATACGTATTACGTATATACTACCTTAAAAGTAGTTTGGAAATTAAAATGATTATTCGATTAGATAAAATACCAATTTTTTGAAGAAATTATTAATGCCATAGAAATATTAATACCACTGTTGATCAGGAACTCGAAAATGTTATTGGGGTTAAAAACTTGTTTTAGGGGCTTACGTTTCTCTAGTATATGTAAACAGACCCAGGTGCGGTCTTTTTTGACAAGTCTGTTGTAAACCCTCTGCATAATTTGTACACATGTATTGGTAAACATGTCAGCTTGTTTTGAGATATCAGATCGTTCAAGCCGTTCAAGATCTTTATTTTCGATAAATCAGTCTGCATATCATCCCCCATCACACTGCTTTACTCAAATTTTCAACGGTATACATATGTCAATTCTCCGCCTGGAAGCATATCGAAATTAATGGAAGTGAAATCGAAATGAGAAAGTTAATTCTGGTTACAATAATTCTAACAATAATTCCCGTTTATTATGTCCAAGGAGAAAGTGGAAGTAAAATATCCGAATTTGCTGACTTAATTATGGATATTCAACAACTTTATAAAGCTAAGACTGTGATGCTCGTGCATGCTATTCATTATGAAAGTAAGTACACATCGTTTGAAAAATTTTGCATGAAAAAAAGTGAGGTGCACTTGTTGCTAAAAGTACCAACAGTCAATGATAAATAATTCTTTTTAGATGTAAAAGAGATGGAATTTATTTTCAAATTATCGCGGATATTATTGCAGAGGAATGCGACATTTTTGTCTGAGAGTATAAATGAAATCAAGTACTCAGAACAATACTACACAGGACGCATTGGTCGTCCTTTAATAGTTGTATTTCTAACTTCGAAAAAAGCCATCCAGATGTTTGAGACACACGTTGGAAATATAGATTTAGTATCACCTTTCTGGCTCATCCTTTTCTGGGAAATACACGAGAAACCATTATACGAATATTGTCATCATCCAGTAGGAAATCCGTTTCAAACTACTTTTGATACAGAGCTCTTAGTAAAGTGTTATGAGGATGAGAAAATTTACGAGTGGTACTCTCTCTATCAAAATGAAACAGAAGTTCAACAATTTGCTACTTGGGATTCAATAAATCGTCTCAAGTTAACAAGTCATCCAGAAATTTACGTGCGCAGAGCACAAATTGGTGGAGTCTGTTTGCGAGCTGCAGCAATAAAAGTAAGGGAAATATAATTCTATATGCTTGTATAGAAATAAAGTTGATGATTATTTTATGAAATTGACAAAATTGTAGGACGCTAAGCAATATAGAGGTGTGTCGAAACTCATGTATATGATGGTGAATGAACTTTCTAAAGTCCTAAATTTCACCCTCTCGTACAAAACTGGAGAAAAAGGAATTGGAAGTTGGAATTATAGTAGCCAACAATGGTCGGGGATAATGCGCCAAATTAATAACGGTGAAGTCGACATGTCGGTTTCTCCAATGACAATGACTTCGAAACGATTAGAAACAGTTGATTTTACTCAACCCTTAATTTTAACTCGCAGTCTTTTGTTTATAAAACAACCCAAAACCCTCAACGTCAAGTGGATTGGGCACTTGCAGGTATTTTTGAAAAAGTTCTGTATAAAAACGTACGTTATATAAAATGTATTCCATATTATGATGGTTTAAATTTCAGACATTCAATGCTAAGGTCTGGTATTCTCTTCTAGCTTTTGTACTGGTGACACCTGTCCTTCTCACATTGATGAAGTTAAAAATAAATCAAAGCAATGTTAATCAGACACAACTTATTTATGACAGTTACTTCAGCGTGTGGAGAATTTATTGTCAACAGGGCCTCGTAGGTAATTGAAATATAAATCTCTTTTATATCCCAAATTGTTTAAGGAAAATCACAAAGTGGTTGGGTATTAACAATAATTATGCTAAATTTCAGAACTTTTGTCCAATTCGGCTTTGAGATTGGCTTATTTCTCAATTTTTCTTTCATCTTGGATAATTGTTACCCTTTATTCAGCCTATTTGACAAGTTACCTTACGTTACCAGCTCCAACTTTGCCTTTTAACGATATAGAAGGTTTTTTGGCAGATGGAACCTACAAGTTAATTGTCCTCAGATATACCGCGGAATATGACTTATTTCAGGTAATTAATTTGTTCACTATTTGCATCTACATTGCAGATCTAATTAATAACTCTATTATTACCCAGGCTACAGAGGACCCTGTTCTAAAAAAGATGAAATTATTAATGAAGAAGGCGGATGATTTGCCTATTGTCGCGAAAGAAGCTTTTGAACAGGTACTGCATTTAATCTAATTTATAATATATAATTCGACATAAATTTCAAAATATATATAAAATTGCAGGTTTGCAATGAAAAAGTAGCATTCTACACTAACGACGCTAAAAGACAATCACAAAGGTTCATTCCTTGTTCACTGGTAAAAATAAAAACTGGAAGAATCGATAGTATAGCACTAACTGTTAATAAAAACAATCAATACTTGGGAGTAATCAAATTTCAGTAAGCATAATTTTTATTTAATGTGAGAATTTTTCTATATGACTTTCATCTAACAAAATTGGCATTTTCAGTTTCCAAAGATTTCTGGATAACGGAATAATGAATAGATTCAAACGAATATATTTACGAAAGATGGAAGAATGGTCAGAATCACAACACGTTACAGATAGCTTTCAGGGTGTGGTGCCAATTCTAGTGATAATTTCAGGTGGTTTTTGTTTAGCGCTTTTAATTCTACTTTTTGAAAAAATCTACTTTTACTTTACAAAGTAAAAGAGAAGAAACGTTGCCCTATTTTGATTAATTTTTTCCACCAAAGTACGAGAAAAATTTTCAAGTACATATACTGTAATAATAAAGACAATATTCACTTTCAAATTTTCACTACTCTTATTTTATTCAAAAATATCTCGGTCTGAAAAATACATGTCACTTATTAGTCACCTTTTGACAATCGGTGCTACGCAATAACGATCCTTTCATCAGGTAAAATACATCGTTTCGTAAATGCACTTTAAATGTCAAATTATTCCTCGGAGTAGTTTTGTTCTTAAATCTAGGAAATCTCAGTAAAAAGGACTTACAAATCGCTGATTAAAAATATAATGTCTTACGGCAAACAATTATTCGACTAAAAGAGATTCTATATATAATAGAAACGGGGAAGAGAGAATCAAATACTGGCGTTTACATAATGCAAAATCTTTGGTTCTATTATAATTATGTGGCATGTCTTATATCGTTCATCAGCCCTGCCTATGCACATATCCACTGTAATTTAAAATCTGTCACGTTACGTTGTAACTTTTATAATAATGTCTTTCCTGATTATTAAATGCCTCAAATATCCTATTTCATAATAAAAAAAAACGGTTTAAACTCGAATTATTATTTTAACTCGAAATAAAAGAAAAACCGGATACAAACAATAATCATTAGATCTTAAGAAATAAAAAGTAAATAATAGATTTTTCGATATCTCTAAAGAAAAATTGTATTTTTAGCATTAAATAGCAAAACTTTCAGATCACTAACTCGAATTCTAAAGTAAGTAATAAATGCAGTATATAACACATAGATTATTGAGATCATTTTTTTTGCAGCGGTTCTGACGAAAAGTAATAAGTAAAAAAAAAAAAAAAGAATAAGCTAAACGTCTTTAAAATACTAATACAGCATTTAAGAACCAAGAATAGCATTAATATCGCGCACTTGACACTTAGCTGTATACACACGTGCTTGCGTGATATGATTAATCAATTAACGAACCATAATGTCAATTGTTTAAGTTCAGCCTTAAGTGTTTGTACAATTTCGGTGAATAATGGTTACCTTGTGATTACTTCGATTATCGTAAACAGAATTACATAATTATGTACAAAATTGAAAAAGAGGTATAATACTTTTAAAAAAGAAAGTATTGCATAATTGCAAATTTGGAAACTTGAAAGCTTTCTAATTGAAAGCATTAAAGACTATATTAATTAATTATGCTCTAAATAAGAAAATTTTAATACTTAAAAGTGTAAAAGATTTGAAATTCGATATGATTAAATCTTTAATTCCTCCAAATGAGAACAAGAACCAGTAGAATCCTTAAACCTTTTTTTACTGTAATGTTTTGAATTTAAAACTTTTCAGAACTGGAAACTTTTTTCTCATATTTACACATGATTAATATGAATAAATTACTTCTCATGGTAACGATTACTGGCAGTCAGTTAGCGTGACGTGGCTCTTCCTCGTAAATTCGTCTCGATAGGACGAATCATAAAGGACGGGACTAAAAATAATCTTAGAAAGTCTAAAAAATGCGTCTATTATGTGCGGCAGCATTCGCGAATCTTAAGATAAATATTAACCTAAATTATAAGTAAGTACAACTACAAGAAAAAAATCCCACTAAAATTTCACTAGTCACGAGCAAAAAAAAAGTAATTCTAACTAGTTTTAGGAGTGACCACACACGTTAATCTTAATCTTGTAACCATAGACTAGATTCTGTTGAAAAACTATTGGCTACCTTCTGAAATCCGTTTCATACCAATTTGCAAAAAAAGAAGAGATCACTTCTTTCTTCCCAGTCTATTTTTCTCGGAACATTTAATTTACTGTTTCTAATTTAAACATCGGAAGCGGTCAACCAGTGGCGAAATCTTCAATAATTTGTTTCGAAGTTCTGCGTAATGAAAATGAGTTAATATATTAATATTAACAAATTATCATGTGTATGTACTTTCATACTACTTCATCTATTTAAATATTTTCTTCTTCCTCTTAAAGGGTATAATTCATTCGTTCCAATCATTATAGTACAGCATACGATTCATATACACATTCTACAGTAGTTTAAATTAATCCTAGCTGTATCTATGAAATATGAAATACATAGACGGTTCACGTCTGATGCCACGCAATGGATAACGAAGAGCAAGCAGTAGAGCTGTATAGCTGCTCACAGCCTATGGTACAGTCGTCATTTTCTTCTTTTATAATATCGAGTTTAAGGCATTCATTATAGAATATTCATATAAACCAAGAATCAATTGAACAATAATCTCGTCAATTTTCACCGGTGATTTGCATGATATTCAAGACGACTGATCTCAAAATTTGAAAATCGAATTGCCAAACAATGTACTTCAAATATATTTTAAAAGGGAATGTTTACTGATTTTTAAAAACGAATTAAATCACTTTCTAACCAATACCTACACATTTTTTCTACAAAATGTGACAGTCTTGAATGTTTGAAACCTTAAATAACAATCAAGTTTTGGCAATCAAGGTTTGGATATTTTGTCACAACTATCACATAATTTATTCTCACTCTAATTCTTACTTTAGTATTATAAAATATTTGCCCCTAAAATGACACGAGTGCCTTTAAATGATAATTCCTTAAATTTCAAGAGGATGAATTAAATCAATGTCTACCCCTCAAAATTTACCTTTCATTTACCTAAACATCAACTACGTATTTAAGAATTTTTTATGACCATACACTCATGCACCGATTATTTGCACCGCGGTTATATGCACAGTTCACGGTTTTTCCCCTCCCGTAGCGTCCCTCG
>JAUESH010000024.1:10497939-10520789 GCA_032275165.1 Synergus magnus
TTTTTACCTGAATCCGCGCTGCGATTATTTGCACTCAAGACCCGAGATGTGCAAATAATCGGTGCATGAGTGTATATCGAAAACTCCCGAGTTTCCAATCCTTATAGATTCTACAAAACTGACAGAGTTTAAACTTATGCCTTTGGAAGTTGCATTTCATGAAACTAAGACGGCATCAAATACCTGGTATTTTGTGGAAGAATCTCATTCATATTGACAGCCTGCTGTTGAAATATACCACCGTCTTTTAATGCTTGTTCCTTAAAGGCTGAAAAAGTCTGCATTAAATTAGAGTCTTTCTGCAAGCTTTGAATGTGTTGAAGTAAAGTGGCTTCTTGCTTGATGAAGCTACCATCTTTGAGGATAAAGTTCACGTCTTGTTTAGGCATAGAAGCCGACATTTCAGCAATCTTATCCAGGGCATCTCTGTCCGAGAATATTAAATCTTTAGTTTTTGCCTTGGTTCTCTTGATGCCCAAGTGGGTTTGCGCGTGCTTGTTCAAATGATCCTTTCGTGAAAAGGCCTTTTGACATACGGTACAAGTGAAATTCTTGTCCCCTGAGTGAATTACGTAGTGCCTAGTCAAATGCTCGTTTCGCTTAAAGGCTTTTTGACATACTGGACACTTGTAAGGGCGCTCATCCGAGTGACCTCGCATGTGTTGGTCTAAATGTTCTTTCCTTTTGAGCATCGCTCCGCATTCTTTACATTGGTATTTTCTTTCCTAAAAAGCGAAATATGCACTCGTTAAGGTCTATTAGGAACAGTATTCAAGAAGCCATTAAAAAAAAAGAAAAAAAAACTGGTTAATTTAGTCTACAAACCCATTTAATTAATTATTTACCTGTATGTGGCCTTGAATATGTTGTTCGATTTCACTTTTGTCCGCAAAAGCCAGATTGCATTCAGGACAACAGTAAAGCGATGAACCATCTATAGCCATCGTTATCTTGATCTCGCCGGTTTTCGCCCTAAATTTCATCTTCTTCTCCGGCTTTGGTGATTCTGTTTGCATATGTTGTTCAACTTTGATAGTATGTGAACTACTGTCACTTTCCGATTGGCCTTCTATGTGTATATTCAAGTCGCTTGGACTTATTGCTAACATCATGTGTTCAGGATTCATAAAGTGATTGCCATTTTGTAATTGGGAATTCCTAAACCCTGGCACACTTGGAATATTCAAAATGCTGTTTTGCGTCTGCTCAACCTTTTGCTCTTCCTCCTGCTTTTCTTTTTTCATCTGTTCACTTTGGAGTTTGATAAGCTGTTGCAACGTAAGTGGAAGCGTCGTTGCTTGTAATTTTTGAAGATACTCTGTCATGGTTGTACTTTGCTGCTGAATCTGTATTTGGCAGTTGGCCTGTAAAACAAAAATTATATTTACATTACTTCGTTACTTAATTCTAAGCCCTAATCTATTGTATTACTTTCAATTGGTAGCATATACATATTAAGAAAAAATTTTACTGGTAGATTGTTTGATTGTACGCTTAGAATCGAAGCGTTATTGCTCACAGCCTGGCCATAATTGGGAATGTTGATGGTTTGGATGCCTTGCTTTTCACAGAGTTGGATTAGAGTATTCGGATCGGGCCATGTTAGAATTGTTCCAGGATACTTGTTTGGCGAATTTACCTTCAAAATAAAGTTAGTATTAATTTTCAATGGTTAAAATAAATATTATTTTTGAAAGAATAATGCAGGAAAACTTTGCTATTTTAGTCATTTATAAATTGCACTCCGAAAACTTTTTCCATTGATTAAATTCACTAAATAGTATAAAATAATTTATTATTGAACAGTGAAAAAGGCACTGTAAAAAATTCTGTGTAAATTTACACTAAGAATCGATGATATACAAATACCAATGATTTCTAGGGGGAAATTAAAAAAAAAAAATAAATAAATAAAAGTAAATTTTTCTGGGAAAATTCGTAAAATTGTATGAAATTCCTTTAAAATTGCAATTATTTATAAAGCAAAGCAGTTACAGGGGGAATGTAAATTTACAAAGGATTTTTTACAGTGGAAGATTAATAATTGTTGCTGACTGTTACTATTTTCAGATGAAACGTGCTTCAAAGTCAAAGCATTTGTAATTTACGGTAAAAATTGAACAATTAAAATTCAACGATAAAAAATTTGAACCGTTCAGTATCTAAGAAATTTTATTTGAGCAGTTTCACAAAAAACCGCGTCTAGGTTCACCGAAATTCGATGACCGCTTAAACAATTTAAGAGGAATATGCATTCAAACATGAACTTCAGAGGAAACTATTTTTACTTTATTTTAAATCTTTACCTAAACATTGTGAGGATTTCATTATGGAACAAATTATCTGAATATAAAGAACTAAATTAATACCTTTGGCACTTGTCAAAACCTTCAAAAGGAAATTGAATTATTTTTCTTGTCCATAATAAGCATTGTTCTTCCAAAAAATGTTATACGAAAAATCGTAGATGTAAAAAAATTCATTGAGAAAATTACAAATATTGTAAATTACTCTTGTAAATGTATACTTACCAGTATTTGTTGGTGTTTAGATTGATTAGATGCTGCTGCAGTGGTGTAAATAGCATTTGCAGCAGCTTGTAAATCAGCCGAGCTCGAAGTAAATCCTGAATTCGACCGAGAGTTTATCTCGGAGAATTGAGGTAAAGAAACCTGGACACCAGTTTCGTCGGAATAGTTCATTTTTTCAGGATAAACTCTTGCACTTCACGAAGAGACGTTTATCACACAACAAAAGACACAACAACGCCAATCACTATAACCTCAAATTGAGGGTTTTACATGAAAGGCTTCACTTAAAACCACCGAAATTGGTTCCCGAATGCAATTTTGTAATCGGCATTTTCACGGACGCGTATTTATCACTACGAATAAATAAAATTGATGTAAATGAACAATATTAAATTAAATTTCTGGTTAGACAGTGAACAGTGAGCCGCAGCCGCGTTGAGCGTCTTTCCAAGATGGCGTCCATAAGTGTTGCCAATATGTCAGGGAAGAAAATACATAAATTTTACTCCAAAAATATTCTTGGAACAGTTGGAATAGCTTTGGAGTAGCTATAAAATTATGCAATTGTTTACAGAGGCAATTGTAATGAGAAAATGTTTGAAGACATCGATTTTTTTGTTGGAGTCTTTTTAGCCACTTTTTCATGGTAATAAAACTGTCATAAAGTTTTTTATGTTCATCAGACTGATTATGGCAAGGGTGATTTCTTTACCTAGTTCACACGACGCGCACGACGCTTATCAAGCCGCTTTTTATCATACAATGATTGAAAAAGTGCAATTTTATTTTATAGGTATATCAGTATAATAAAATATAAACTGAAGAGTTTTTTGGAATTCTCTCTTACCGTGAAGATGTAAGTGTTTTTTTGATATTAAAACAAATTTAGGGGTTCAAATATTTTATTAAGGGACATTCTATTCATACTAACGAGGAGGTTATAATGTTTGATTGATTACAAGTTTCATTGATTTTTGTATGAACTTCACTATCAAAATTATATTTCCTCTTGTCAAATTGTTTCATTCAATGGCTGGAGTAATTCTTAAATTTTTTATACCGTTGCTATTCTTTTGATTACAGCATTTATCCGGTAAATATATTTAAATATAATTAAATTATTCTTCATTTTATTATAAATTATTTTAGCTAGAATAAACTTCTGAAAATGAAAATTATTTTATATAGATTCGTATTTTTTGCAATGTCCAGAGATTTCTATGAAATAATTTTTTTAATTTGAAAAGAAAGTTTGAAGTGACAAAATAATTTTAAAAAATCGGTAAATTTGAATAATTAACAGTTAATTTTTTTAGTTGAGCAATTCTTAATGACTTTTAAGAATTGGATAAAAATATTTCATTTATAAGAGTGAAATAAAAATTCTTTAAAGAAAAAATAGGACAAAACGAATTCTCAGAGTTAAATCGGCGTTCCGTCTTTGCTCTGACAATTCATTTTGTCCCATTTTTACAAACGAAATATTTTCATCAATTTTTTACTTTCAGCTGCTTAATTATATAAGTAATTTGTCTTTTGGCGTATACTTATTACGTCCAATCTCATTATCCAATCTCAAAGAGTGGATAATGACTTTGCAAGCAAATAATTTGACAAATTATTTGTTTCAGTGAAGTATAGGAAATTACACAACGAATAAAATGAGTCTTCGTTCACTAAAATTTTATCGATGATATAAATTAAGTTTCGAAGAAACTACGCAAAATCTTTACCTATAATAATTTTGATTACACAAACCACTTTTTGAGTTTTCCTTGAACAGAAAATACTTTTTCTCTTGATATTTTCAAATAATTAATTCTTATACAGAAGAATTTAAAACATTCTTAATGACTTTTATTAATTGTAAAATTTAAATTTAAATTTAAAAAAATTTTTATTCGGTATATATAATAACATTTTATTTCCAAGGCATAGTAGATATCAGAAGTAATGTTCATTTTGAAATGGCACATTCTCTCGATACCCATGTCGATAAATTACGTAAGAGAAGCCGCATTTTACTGGCTCAGATAGAAGAAAATTCTTGGAGAATTAACCAAGAGATTAAAAAATTGTGTTTTGAAACCTCGTAAGTTTTCAGTTATACTAACAGTATCAAATTTTCTTCAATCATTTTGATTTTTTACTCAATTCGAATAGCGAATAGAATCGAAATAAATATCTACGTTCTTAATTTTCAGATCTATGAACCAACCATCGAGCGTACAACAACTTCATTCTCCAAGAATCTCGGAATTTTGGCAACTAAGAAACGATTCTCGTGGCGTTGGCGGTGCCTTGTGTCCGGATTATTATTCCCTGAGTCCTAAATATCGTTCTGCCTCTTCACCAATCATGACAATGCAAAGAAGACTATTACTATCATCTAAAAAAAACGAAGATGAACTTCAATATCGCATTCCAGTAAAAGAATGTTACTGCAACCGCTTTACGCGTAAAATGCAATTCAGATCAACAAGAACGAAGGTAAAACCTGCGCCATGCAGTCACTGTAGAAGTTTAATAGATTTAAGACCAATGGCTTGGGTAGAGAGTAACGATATTCAGCGGACAAATCCAGCAACTCCTCTCAGCTGCGAAACAGTACAAAGAGTCAAGAAAATAAATTACTCTCCACAATCCCAATTTCTGCAAAATAAAATCTCTTCTACCCATAATCTTTCTAATGAAAGACTCTCTGAAATTCTATCAAAATCAGATTCTAGATTTTCAATAAAATATCCTTCTGGTGCTGGCGACAGAGTTCAAAAAACTTTCAAACCACTCTATTCTACTTGCAGAAATATACCACCAGAATCTCTTCATGAATTTAATGATGAATCAGTTGAAACTAGCAAAAAAAGCTCTCTTCCTAAACACTTTTGCTCTCAGATAAATAAAGAATCTCAAAGTTTACCTAAGAAACCGTCGCGAGAAATATTAGCAAAAAGGACAATATCATCTAAAAAAGCTTCAACTACTTCAAAAGACGCGCAGGCTCGGAAGACAAGAAGTGGAAACTTCACTTCTGAAGGAGGTTCTCGATCCTATCAATCTAGAGTACCTAGACCAATGAACGAAGATATGTTTTATGGTGAAAATTACTTTGGAGAGTACGATGTAACTCCTAAATACTCAAAACAAACGGGACAATTCTCAGGACAAACGAGTAGAATTTCGAAAGTTCGCAATAAACGAGAAGTAATTCAAGATAAAGATAATGAAATGATAGACTTGTACAAGTTTCGGGAGCAAAATTATTTTGATACGCATGGTTCTACCCAAACTCTTTTATCTTCAAGATCATCAGGTTCTCTCGAACGCTATTTACTAAATGAAAGATTATTTCCGCAGCCAGCGGGTAAGATTCACCGAGGAGATTTGGTAGTAACGATGCCGCCATGTGCAACAAAACAAAGAAAAAGAATCCATTATTTTCCGCGATTTGTCGTCAAGCAGGAGAAGAAGAATTATGGGACAGGAAAACAAAAAAATGTTCGCAGTTGTCCTTTAACCGGTCACGAAATTGATGTCGGTACTTTGAAAAATCAACATCCTTCCAACAGTTTAGCACTACGATTTCAGAAAGGAGTTCCCTGAATATTAAGAGTGAATTATCATCCAAAGATTTGGTCAAGATAATTAACGTTTTAGTAAATGTACAAAATATCACTCTTCTGAGAAGTTGAAAAAAACCAATGAATATGTAGTGGCTACTATGGTGATTCCGCGAAAACCCTTTGTTTTTTTATTCATTTTATATTAGCTTGCATTTCATATTGTTGCCCTTTGGATATATTTTTTTAAAAATTTAGCAGAGAAAATATGAAAGTGTCTATAAAAGAAGATACTAATAGATAAGGGTTTCTTTAGAAGTCTATATAAAATAAGTTAAAACTAAAATAAGATTTCTTAAGTGGAAGAATTTTCCTAGTCAGCTTAAATAGAAATTAAATTGAATAGTAATTTACAGTTTCGGGATTATTCGAAAAATGCCTAGCCTAAAACGAAATGTATTTACTATTGATATTTGATTTTGGACCGTTACAAAATGTAACATTTTGAGAAATTTTACATAAGAAATACTGGTCATTATTTTTATAAGATATATAGATGTAGAAATATATTTAATAAATAGATAAAATAAAGACAAAGTAAAGTAAACAAATGGTATTAAAGAAGTCTGAATTTATTCCCGTTTCAAGAACTTTATGAATCCGAAATTTACGAAAACAACGTTTTTTTTTATGTGATGATACCTTATTGCATCTTAGTTTCAATTTTCCAGTGACTAGTAATTCAAAATTTTTATCTTTGCTACTTTGATGTCAATTGTAATACTTAAAAAATTGCTTATTAAATAAAGAAAATACCGAGTTTTATTTTAAGTTAAAAAATGTCAAATCTCTACATCTCAAAGATGTTTTCCTTGAAAACGTTGACTCAGTCTTTAAAAGGTCAATAATTCAGAAACTTATTTTAAACTAATCAGCGAAATAGCGAAAACTTCCATAATAAAAAATATATTCTCAGATTCAGAGACTATCGAGTGACATTGGGTGATTATTGCCAAAAACAACTTTTATTGCTTCCTTAATTGATTTCTTTATAACTCTAGCTTAGTTTTTTGAGGAGTGCCTCGTTCTTTTTTCTGCGGAAAATTATTTGATTGTATTCCACTTAGGCCTCTCTTTCCATAAAGCGCATAAATATCGAGCATAAAAAAGCACTTAGTAGAAACGCTTTATTTTCCTGTCCAAAGGAGAATAGAACGCGAAGGATGGTTATTTACATTTACGTCATTAGTAGTTAATCTCCTCCGGAAGGTTGTCTTTTTAAATGCAAAGATTCTTGTGGCCTTTCGAGATTTGGAGTCAAGTAGAGACTTCTGAAAATATTTTTCTAGTGGTGTGAATAATTTTTCTTTCCCGAGTTTCGAGTTCATATTTATCAATCTTAAATCTTGAACATTGAAACTTGAAGATAATAAGATGCAATGCAAGGTTGATTTGTCAATAATTGAAATTAGCTAAATAGACGTTAAAATAACTGCAGACAGTCGCTGAACTCAAATGATTTAATGCTAATGAGTAAATAATCACGTAAATTACTATACAGACATTGTCCTTAGATATTCTATTTCAGGAATCAGGAGTATTAAACTTGCTTTAATGTATTTTTTTTCAAATAATATACGTGACTTTTGAACATTTTTATAGCTCCTTTATTATACCGGATATCATTCGTTTATGTAAGTTAAAGTTTCTGAAACAATTAAAAGGTAAATCAATACTTCAGGAAAACTGAATTCAAAAGAATAAATTATTGCATTTCCCGATTTTTAATCTCAATAAAAAAATCTGATAAAATATTGATTTCCTTTTATTTCTTTTATATGATTTTTTAGCGTTAATTACAAAAGTCTTGTCAAATTTGTATAAAGCACTTTGAGGATTAAAGGCAGAATACAAAATTTATATGTTTCTGTATTTTTAGAATAATATTTTATGTATTCATATCTAAAAAAAAAGTATAAATAATGAAAAAATATATGAACGCAAAAGTGAACTGAAAAAAGAAATCATTTTTAAAAAATTTTGTTTATATATAAAGAATTTTTCTATTGTATTGATTAATTAGATTTTAAAATATGATTACAGGTTTAGTGGAATACATTTAGTAAATGATTAGAGTAATTGATTGAACATGTTAGAATCTAAAAGCTAAAAGAAATGCGATAAAATCATTTTGATAAAAAAGAAGTGAAATATGAGTATTTGGAAGATTTTATAAGCATGCGCGTCATGTAGATGAACTGTATGAATTCTGCTTTGATTTTCTTTTTTTTCATTTTTCGCAATTAATCTGTTCTTGATAGTTGTAAATAGAAAACAATCTGCAATTAATGAGAGCTGTCTTTTGTCGATACTGATCTAAATCTTTATTTAAAAAAAAGTTTCAGTAATTTCCAAGAATCTTCTGTTACATTGATTTGAACAATTTTTTGTTATCAAGTTTAATTAAGTATAATATAATTATATCTTTGGTTTTATTTATCATTCGAGTTTAAAGTAACTTGAAGAGAGGCTGAGATATTTTATTATAGTTTTTGGTCTCCTGATCACGAAAATTCATGTTAAAGAGTGAAAAGATGGACAGTTTTTCCGGAAAAACGGCTCGAAGGTCGACTTTCATGCTGCAAAGGGAAATGCCACCGACACTATTCGAACTTTGATGCTTCTCCAACGGCTACCGTTATATTTTCCGACCTTGAAACCCCGATATTATTGGTTGGTAGGTCCAAAACTACAAAATGTCAGTCGAGCAGCCTATATGAGAATGACTTGTGAGCTTTGCGCCAAACAGTTACCACTTTTCATTTTATCTTTTCTAATATCACGCAAAAAACGAACTTTGGTGCTGGACTGACGGCTATCGTATCATTTTCCGACCTTCTGACCTCGATATTATTTGTCAGCAGGTCCGAAACTAGAAAATGTCAGTCGGACAATCTGGTGGACTGTTCCTATGAGGATTACGCCATACACTTGTTGAGTGTCGGTGGCATTTCCCTTTGCAGCATGAAAATCGACCTTTGAGCCGTTTTTCCTGAAAAACTGTCCATTTTTTCACTCTGTAACATGGATTTTCGTGATCAGGAGACCAAAAACTATAAAATGTCTCAATTTAGGAAAATTTCGCCGAAACCTTTTTTCAATGTATTTTATGCGGGGTCCTTTTTTATTGTTACGTTATAAAGTGTCAGATTCATTCACAAATTCAACCTTTGTTACAGAGCATCATCATTTTTTTAAATATGTTTTTTATCATTTACGTCGGCAATATATGTTAATGTTTACAAATTAATTCAGAATAGATATTAGTAAAAAGAGAACAATAGCATTTAGGAGATCGTATTGATAATATTTTTGACCGGCGAAAAAAAAAATTTTAAACGTGGAAATCCCAATGACGAGAAGATAAGATCAAAAAGTTTTATTTACGTATGTATAAGCATACGTGTATGTTCAAACAAACCCGACATATTAAATTCTGTTAAATTGTAAAAAATTCATCAGATTTAAAGGGTAGTACATAAAAAAAAGGCCCTTTACACGATTTTATAGAAGAGATAAAGAAACATTCTAAAAATATCTAATTAAATTTAAATAAATTTAAAAAAACTTATAGCCGAGTTCTGAAAAACTAAGGGCGAAGATTTATCGAATAAAAAAAAAAACATATTGTGGAAATTCCAGTAAAAACTGGTGAAAAAACGAGAATTTTTTGTATGAAGATGATTAGATGAATCATTAAATGCAAGGAGAAAAGGAACCAAATGATGTATACCTGAATTTTGGAGGGGGTATGCATTCATATAAAGAATGGATAAACCTGCGTGAGTTCAGTTTGCGTTTAGTACTTCAAACAACTTCCCTTATTTCTGAAGCCGTCTTTCTGGATTTTTTTTAAATAACAATAAGTGCCTGAGGGAATTTTCGGAATTTAATCAAACATGAATGCAGTGGCGGGATTATTGTTGATTGCTTTTGCAACAGCATCTGCTATAGATTTACGTAAGTCAATGAAATTTATAAAAATCATTTTTTAGAAATATTGTAAACGAAGTCATAGTCTATTAAAATTATGGAAGTCTTTTAATATCATTATAAACAAATATCAATTCAATCCAATCATAACTCAATGAACTAGTTTTTATGTTTATCTAACTCATGTTATGGTTTTATTTTCACTCTCTTTCATATATAATATTTTCTTCAAAAAATAAATTATATTTTTTTAATTCTGTACATACTTTCAGACTGTTTTTTTGTTTGTCAAACTCATTAAAAAATATAATGTTGCACAAGAATGTCATTTATACTATGCATATATATTTGTCCTCATATTTCTCAGTAGAAAATTTAAAGCCTAGGATGCTTAATGAAAAACTGATGCTATAATATCACAATTTATTGAGCTATGTATTAAAGAGCAATAAAGATATAAAATAGTGCATATATTTTAAGAATGAGCAATTTATTTCGCGATGTGAATGACCAATATTTATGTTAAGCGAAAAGTATAAATAATTTATGATTAATATTATTAATTATGACGCATTGGTTAGTTAAAAAAAAGGTCCTTGAGGCAGTAAATGAGTAAGGAAAGATCCATTTGCACGTGTATCAAATTTATGTTACTTAATTTTCTATCTCAAGGGACGAAAATAATTTTAAAACTTATAAATTTAAAACAACTAATAATAATTCAAATTAATTAACAAGTTTGCATAAAAATTATGCATATAAATCTAATATCTTATCCTCTTTAAGTTTGATTTTAAAAAATGCAGCATATTTATTGATAAAAATGAAAGAAGATTTGTTAAAAATTCAAGGTCGAATTATTTCACAATTACATCATTTTTCTTTCTTAATACTTTATATGGTACGTTTATGTCAACAATGAAATAGATATCTCAATGAGTCAGGGACTCCTATACTTTCACCTTTTGTAGAAAAACATAATTATGATTTAAAATTGCCTCTTGGATTATGGCTATATGATTTTAGATTGTGTAATTTTCAGAGACAACAAAAATATAGATTTATATTATATAAAGGAAAAAATTAATTTATAATTATATTATCTTTTTTTTTTCATTTTTAGCGAACCATTTCAAAACTTGCAGAAAGTCTGATCCAAAATTCACAGAATGTTTGGGAGACGCTGTGTGTGATGCTGTGATTAAATTAAAGGATGGTAAGATGAATCTTGTTTTTATAATGTTACTACTTTTTCATTTACCTACCAAATTTTCCTACAAAATGCAAACTTGTTTACTATAGAATTTTCTCTTTGAAAAGGTACAAGGGCTTTCAAAATATTACCTCTGGAACCTCTAAAAGTTAACAGCATATCCATCGGTGGAAATGAGGGATCAGTATCTCTTAAACAAGAGTATAAGAATATAGAACTTCATGGACTCACTAGAGGCCTGGAACCTCTAAAAGTTATGTAAGTGTGAAAAATTTTAATTTCTATAAAATTTATTTAAAAAAAATTTTTTTATAAAAAAAATGTATGCTCATACCTATTCTGATGTATAGTGTTTATTTTTAAATATGAAAATATTTGCTTCTATAGAGCTGACTGGAATAAGTTGGTATTTGTCGTTGATACTCATAATCCACAAGTTGATTTCGTCGGAAATTACAAAATCGATGGAAAGATTCTATTATTACCTGTCAGAGGCAATGGACATTCAAATATTACCATGCGTAAGTGACAAGATTTACGTAATTTATCATAATTTTGTACATATTAATTAATTAAATATATTAAAGATCTAATTCGTTAAACTTATATTAATTACAGTTGACCTCAAGACGAAAAGTACAATATATTTCGACAAGTACGAAAAGGACGGAGAAAGTTATTTGAGAATAAAGCAGTTCAATGTTAAATTTAGTCCATCGAAAGTTCTTTTACGTTTTGAAAATCTTTTTGACGGCGATCAAGTTTTGGGTAAGAATTAATTATATTAAATTAATTAATTTAACTTTATTTGAAATAAATAAATAAAAAAAAAAGATTTCACAAAATAGCAACATATTCTGTAATTTAACAACTTTTGTTGCAGCTAAACCGATGGAAAATTTCATTGATGAAAATGCAGATTTGCTATTTAAGGAGCTCCAGGCACCATACGAAAAAAGCTTTGGCTTAGTCTTCGCACAAATTGGAAACGAATTATTCAGCCGAGTACCAATGAACAAAATATTTCCCGAATAAATGTAATTCATTTAATTAATCGGCTTACATTATGAATTCTTAGGCTAAGATTATTTATAAAATATCTGATCAAAAATAAAAAAAAATAAAATAAACTACACTTATAATTAAAAATCATGTTTTTTATATTAAATTCCGTGTATTTATTATTTTATTAAGCTTAGTTCAAGTATTACTTTTCTAGTTGTCTGTTTTGTATAAAAAATTAAGAGTGTTTATTCGTACCAAAAAAATGAGAATGTAATTAGGCTATTTGAACTCAAATTTCGGTATAACAACGAAAATAAAATCAAGAATAATTTCAAATTTAAATTTAGCGCTCAATGTTTTGTTGATATATTGGCAGCCTGGTTCAGGTTGTCAATAACTGACCAACTTCACGTCGTGCCGGTCATTATCAAACCAAAGATATTAGCAAAGATATTATTTGATATTAGATCAAACTTATCAAAGATGACAAAGATTCACACATAAAAACCATAAAAATACAAACAACAGTAATAGCGGATACTGGATTGCATAATAAAAATAATTTTTTGTATTCCGTATACGCGTGATTTCAAGAGAATTAAAAAATCTGCAAGTTCTTCACTTTATTGTCGACAATCTTAAGGAGAAAATCGCCGGAAATAATCTAACCTTAAATTAATCATGCAAAGTATGCAAAACAAAAAGTTTCTGTTTGACAGAGTCGGCTCAGTTTCTCGAATTAATGGGTTAGATAAGGCAGAGATTGAGTTCGAATTAAATAATAAAGTGGAAAAAGCATTGTTGCGAAAAGACAAGTATTATCACAAAGGTAAACACATTCCTGAGGATAAACATTTAAACGAATATATATCAGTCGGATCACAGGTAAATTCATATAATACCTATATTTTTTAATTCAATTATAATTATTTGATTATGTAAAAAATACTCCGTAAAATATTTGCAGTTTAATTCCAGATATTGAAACTTGAATCTGAAGGTTAAATCCTTCTTTCTAAAATTCTGTTTTTAATTGAAATTAATTTATATCCGTAAAATGTACATAGTTTTTATCCAAACTTATGTCCTCAAAAAACTGTCTTTTCTCGTTAAAGAATTGTTTATTCTTATCCAAATGTTATAATTTATAATCTCTGACTCAGAATCGAATGGGTTAAATTTTAATAAGAAAAAGGTACTATCTTAACATTAAATGACTTGCTAACAAAAAAAAAAATGTTTTCATAGGTCATATTTTCCTGTCACATTTTGAACAACCAAGATAATGAGCCACAGTCCATTTGGTACGTCATGATATGTCAGAGACACGAGAAGGAACCAAATTACAGGATGAAATTAAAAACAGGTCTCGTTAACATCACCGGATTGATCATAGATGTTCAAAAACGACATGGTGTAATTTCCACAGACTATCACACCGAGAAACATGCAAATATATACTTTTTGGCCAGTAAATTTTATCTGGACGGCAAAAGATTACCATCTTCGAGAGCTCTCACAGATGTCTTGAAAGTAGGAGACATAATAATTTTCGATGCAATTCCCTGTATTCCCGATCAAAGCCCTGTGCAAAGTGATTGGTTCGCTATATTGGTTTTCAAAGGCAAAAGACCAGAGACCCACAAATTTGTTGATAACAGACAGTGGGAAGTAGAAGAAAAAGGAAAAAAGGTAAAAGTCCCCAGGGCATACACAATTTTGAAGCATACATTTTTCTAACGAATATTTCCTAAGAAGAATATGACCTAGCGTTTCTTGAAAATTATTTTCAGTATATTCAGACTGAGGATGCGGATAGTTTTATCAAGAAAATGAAGAAAAATGCTCAGTCGTTGAAGCCCTACATCTACGAATGTATCAATCGTGTAAGTAAATCTTTAGGGGATTATCTCTCAATTTTAATGTATAAATTTATGATCTTATTTTTTATTTTTAGTACACAAACGACGCTAGAACCATGTTTGCTTTTGGAAGTGGAGTCTTAATGGACGTTCCAAATGAAGAATTTGGAATCATACTAGGACAGTTTAACCCGAATCACTTTGAGTCCGTTTTATTCCACCGTAAAAATGCATTCCTTTTCGGAGTTTGTTTAGCAAACGCGGATTTAACGCAAATCTTCGTAGAAGGTAGAGAAATTTGATCTCCAAATTAAAAAAAAAAAGATTTATAAAACTAATTTTATATTATGGAGATAAAAAATATTGTTTATTACGTTACATTTAAAATTCTAAAGGTAACTTGAACTTAGTGGAAAAGGCAAACATTGACTTTATCGATATTTAATACAACCTGTACAAGGTTTATCCTGGTTTATCTTTCATTCTTATTTTATTATCGACAGAGGCATGGTTAGAGTCTGAGCTAAAAAATTGTCATTCATTCATTTATAAAATAAAAGAAGTAAAGAGTAATTGTACGGAATTGTTCAGTTACAATCCTTTGTATCGCAAATATTTTTTTCTAATTATGAATATCTTTAATTTCAGGAGATCGTGTGAAGTTTATTGCTGTAGGCGCTCCTTCAAGCTTTGTAACAGATTGGATAGCTATTCAAGTATCAGTTCTAAAAAAGGTTCCGCCAACCCTCCATGCCAACAGGATTTCTCCTTCTACATTACCTTAAGTTATGAATAAATTTCGATACCGAGATAAGGCAGTAAAATTCTTTTCAATTTTACTTCCCTTTTTTTATCGAAAATATATGATAAGCACTGTGATTGATATTAGATAATGACCTCGACGTGGATTTTCGTTCTATTTTTCTTTACATCTGTATAAACGTTTTTGTCAGAAGAAATACTAAAAGTTATTATAATAGTAGTTAGGAATTTAAATTTTAAAGATTTTTCCAAATACAAGAAACACGCGAAGATGACAAACGAAATTTTTCCAAAGTATTAGATTGTTACTAAGGGCCTTATTATAACTTGTTTTAAGTTTTCCCGAGAAAAGCTTATAGATTTAAATAGAACTTAAAACTTAACTCTTCGATACCAATGTAAAATGTGTGTATAGTATATTTGACTACTATAAAAGTATTATTTCACTAACAAGTGGTACATTTACTTTCCCACCTGGTTCCTAGACTTTTCTTAGGTGCAATCAGAGCATTCGCGGGCGTAGTTCGTCCACCCACTGTACTACACAAATACAATAAACGTTTGGTGTAAAAGAAACAAAAGTTGCCCGCATTTAATTTTTCTTTGCGTTGTTCGTGAGTTATTTATGCCAGTGTTTTGAAATTTCAAGTGGGCGTAGCGAACAGGACTAAAGAAAAATAGAAGGACCTTATAAATAAAAATGATTCTTTGACATCCTACATTCCTGACAAAAGTACTTGGCATAAATCGTCTAGGAAAATAAAACAAATATAAACTAGAGCTCGTTACCGTCAAGACTTCCCGAATAAAGTTCCTACTTTATTGCACTTCTGACGTTTTCCGTGCATCTTTACGGCAATCTTAAGTTGTAAAGAGTATACGAGTGATATTAGTATTTACAGAATTTTTCCCAAAGTGTAAAGAACACCTATAGAACTTATGAAATTTCGCTGATAGTATTTTAAGTGTCTCGAAATATTTTATCAATATTTAAATTGAGAATTGAATACATTTTCAACTTGAAAATTGAAAATAGTATAACGACGTGAATTCCATTTTATAGATAAATTGTTAAATAGGCATTAAGCGCAAAAACATGTCAGAAATTTGTTTATGATATGAGATAGTACATTTTAAATCAATCAATATTATAGATCAACATAGTGACGTGGATAGCAAAGAGATTTAAATATTTTCCCATTAACTTTTTCTTCTTTCTTCAGCGAAGAAATTTCTATGAATATTTATGGTTGTAATCAAAAATATAATTAATATAATTGCGCGCAAAAAAGATCTTACTTTGGTCCTTTCAATTTAAAATAAAGTATATATTGATTCTAAAATACATGACCAGCCCTATAACTAAAAAAATGTAATGTCTTTTTCACCAATACATTCATATCTTGACTTTTATACACATTATAATCATTGAATTGACAGTGCAAGAAATTGAATTAAGAATAAACTTCTATGAAATAAAAAGAGGAGGAATTCAAGAAGTGACTTACCAATCTGGACGTTCCTGTAGACTTTGATGTGGAATCTAGAAATAAAAAATTTAGTTTAAAAAATTGTGAATGTTTTCTAATTTTGCAAATATCTTGTGTTCTAGCTTATTTGAGACTTTTTTTTTATTTTAAGACCTGTAGAATAATTATATTATATATAGAATAATTACATCCAGATTCTGATGCCACTTCAAAAGCTGCTTCAGTTTCCTCTGGTTTCCTCCTTATGTAGTTAGTTTCCCTTTGAAGTATCCGAATACACAACACAGTATAATCTGTAAAAGGATTGTGAGTTTCAGTATAAATCATAACAATTAATATCCTTTTTCTTCGTCTAGATCTAAGATTCTATTTATGAAAAAGCTTTGACTTTATTAATGAATCGTTTTCCTCGCTATTTAATTAAGAGTATTCAGAAACATGATATACAAATTCAATATCATAAAAAGGCTAATTTTATTATTAAATACATTAACTCTGGACATAACAGGAATATTTTTTCTAGTAAAAATGTATAAAAAAAATTTCAAATGGTAGAATTTTAATTTTCAAAATCTGAATAAATGAGTATGTACCTGTCATTACGGCAAGAAATCAGAAAAATTGCTCCTTAGATATATTGTTTATAATCACTCGCGTACTCCGAAAACCGATTTTTCTTTTATTTATAAAACTTCAACTTACGTTATTATTAGAAAAATATGGTTTAAAAAATTGAAAATCAACCATTTATAATGCTTAAAACGATCACTGAATTTGGCGCGCACTTTTTAGGTGTCACTAGTTGAGACACAAATAAAGAATCCGCCATATTGTTAAAACTTTCTTTTATGATTTACGACACGAATTTTCACATTGGCTATTTATGAAAACTAAAAAATCGACAAAAAAATATCTGTAATAATTTCAATTATTCAGTCAAATTAGTGTATTGTTGAACTAAATCTCAATAATTGATTGTTAATGTTTAATGTAATATGGGACTCTGCAACTTGATTCGATCAAACCTAACTTTCCGATTTTGCCAAATCGATATATGAGTCAAGTGTAAATATTCGAAAACAATTGAAATAATTATGTAAAACAGAACATCATATTGAAAATACTTTTCTTTTAAATTCAATTTAGATAAATAACCTCAATTTAAATCGGATTTATCGACAATTTTTACGAGCTTCCACATCCTCGACCGCCAAACCGAAATTACCCAGAAGCACTCACGATCATGGTTCGAACCAATTGAACTGAAAAGGCGGTTATTAATTAGAACGTTCTAGAACACTGGTCACTCTGGTGTTAGAAAATTTATTGCCGACTAAATTCTATTATTTGAGTCGTACTTTATCTAAACTTATATATAATTCTGCAATTGCGATATCGGAAAGCTTAATGGCTCAAAATTTGTGTACATAATTCAATGAATTATCAAAAGAAATGCGATGTGAGACATTTTTTTTCCATTGTATAAGGAAACGCGAAATCACACGGAATGAAGTTGTGAAGAAGAAAGAAAATAATATCGATAGTATTCGGTAATCGATTCTATGATGGACGACCAGGGTTGCCGTTTAGTAACATTTCTATTTAGTAACATTATCACTAGTAAATGATAATAAATGGCAACCCTGTCCGCGTCATAAAGTTTGCAATAGTAGTATTGTTTAACGAAACGGATTAACTATGTTGCCGCGTTTTCAACAATGTAGTGATTTTTTTCTTAATTTTCGGTTGATAATTATTTTTGAGCGTGATTGTAAGGTTATCGGATATCAGTAAATGCAAACTTTATCGATTATTATCTTTTGTGTCGTCATTTCTACAGATTTTCGCTAAACTTTTCGCGTTTTTCACTTCCGGAACAGATATAGGTTAGAGTTTTGGTAAACTTGTTGAACAGTGTGACTTTAGGAATCAAATTAATCTCTTTCTTCCGGGGTTTTGTGCGTGTCCGATTTTTCTCATAAGCTTGATTCTCGGGATTGTCGGTATAATATTTGTGTACTCAGTGTTCTTTAGTGTCCTTGGAGTAAGGGAGCAGAGACAACAATGTCACACAAGGCCAATAATATTATGAACAGGTACTTTATAGCTCTTCGTAATATATCTATAAAATATTTGGAGACAATGGTATTAATCTATTAAAATTTCTTTACTTTGACAAAAGGTTAAAAAGAATTTAAACAAAAAATTAATTCTTTGTTTATATTATATCCTGGAATTTACTTTCAGATACCATATTTAGTTACAGATGTCTGGTTTTAAACTCGTATATCATTTTTTCTAGTTGTGCACAGCAACTAGATATACGAATACATCATTTTTTATTTGGAATTTTTAATAGGCCATATTTTTATAATATATGACTCTTTTTCAGATAGTTCTAATCAATCTTGTCTGGACCAGATACAAAAATATCAAAAGGAATATCTAAGAGCAGGACTCAAATAGAGAGGAATTCAGGAAAAGTTCGGTGTAATTTCAGAATTTTTAAGTAAGTATACTTGTTTCAAAGCTTTAAAATTCTGAGGTTAAAAGATCGGAATAAGAATTTATTTTTTAATGAAATTCTATATTATTCAAAAATATACGTATGTATAATTTTGTACATTTAACTAGACTTTGGACCATCGACGACTTGAAATTTACGATTATTTAAGGGTTGAACTGGTCTAAAGTTTTTCTTAGCTCCATTTTCAAGCATTATTTTTCTAAAAGCAAGCATCTAAAATCGAAAACAATTATTTTAAAATGTGATTAATTTACAATAGAATTACTTATAGAAAAGTTACTAAAGTTTTTAAACAGTCTTTGAATTTTTAATACAATAACAAAGTAAAAATTCACACCTGTTTGTTGGTCACTTTACGTAACCTCGTAGTCAATAGCCAGGTCACATTTTCTGTGCAAGGCGGTGTAGTTAAGGATCCCAAATAGGTAACTAATGCAACTTCGTTATTTAGATTAAAAAGAGATAGTGAAAATGGTGACAGTGAAGTTTTTTCGTTTATCTTCGTCACCTTAGAAAGCGTTTTTATTATCGGCTCAAGCATTGAACCTTCTTTATCGTCAATCTGAAATATTTTACCTCAATCATTTAAATATATTAGTTTATATAAGTCCCTTTAGTTTCATTTTTTTATTAAAATACATTCGTCATTAAAGAGATGATAATAAAATAAAGCTAAATTACTTGGAATATGAGACCAATCACAGAAACACCATCTGCCTTGTCCGATGCGCCGTCCATTGAACCGTAATCTTCTTTATAATGTATTATGTGCATTTCCAAAGGAAATCTATTTTGGAAAATAAAATTTTGTGTTTAATTGAAAGGCACAATTTGTTATTATGATAAAATATTGATGAAAAGAGTTAGAATATTTCCGATGATTAAATCATCTTTGTAATTAATGTCTAAAAACTAAGTCATACATTGTAACTCTTACCGGTTTTTGTTAATTGTATGTTCACTACCCACATTATTTTTTGGACCCCAATGAAAGTGAAAGCTATCTAGGATATATGTACCATTAAGAGGTCCACCTTTCATACTTGGTTTCGCACAGGACCATTCAGAAGTAATTGACACTGTAATGGAAAAAATTAACTTCTTCAATTGTATAAAAATTTACTCGATATATTCTAGTGTAATGATACATATAAAAAGTAATTTAACTTTTTCTTTTTCAGTCAATATAAAAGAGTGAATTAAAGTTTTTGCCAATTTGGACTTTTATAGCGGAATAAGGGTCCTAGTTACCGGATCCTTTTTTTTAGAAGTAAGATTAAGATACATTTTTATGGTTTCAATTGAATTAGATTGAACAATGAACTTTAAGTTACGTATTGGGGCATACCAGAATGGCCGTTATTTTCTAATGTCATAGTTTCTGGTACTTGGTCGTAGTTAAAAAATTGTATAGGATCTTTGACTTTTTCTTGTATCATATATGTGTTGATATTCACAGGAGATTGTCGTTTTCCATCACAAGTTGGATACTCTTTACTCCATTCATTCACATGTCGATAGTCGAAAGCTTTAAACAAATAGAATGTTACGAACAATTTGAAAATTCGGGTCTGTTTTTTAATTTTCACGCAATTAGCAGCAGTTTTTATTTCTAAGGAAAAATTTGTTTTGCGTAATCGGATATGAGGTAAATATGTAAATTTAAAAAACACTAATAGGAAGATCAAATTAGATATCTCTTCGAAATGAAGAATTAACACTTACGATCAAATAAGAAACTTACAAAAACATTTCATTGAGTTGCAAAGTATCTTATAAAATTAAAAAGAACTCATAAAATTAAATGCTTACTCACAGTAAATTCTTAACAGTTGGTTTAAGAAAACAGCTGCAATAAAAAATCGCTTTACGTAATCTCCCGTCATTGAGAAGCTTCACTAGGAATGTGATATATTTTAGCACCTACATTAAAAAAAGATTGATTAATGAGTAGCAAAGGATATATGATATATTTTTGTTATTAAAAATATCATTATGGCAGATTAATTTTAAAAATTACTCAATTTGAGTCGAGCTGAATCAGAGATACTTTACGAATTTCTTTTGTTTATTACACGTTACTATCCGAAAAAATGTTCTATCCTCAAGTTGGAAACAAAACGTTGAAGTGATATTCGATAAAAAATATGGACTAAGGAGGATCTTTTTATACAAGCGTTTTATATATTTCGCTGTGCGTAAACATTGATATCCAATTGTACAAACGTAGTAAAAAAATATTCTTACCTTCCTTACTTAGGACTGGTTTTATTTTTTGGTTTACTATATGTACTAGAAGTTTTAAACGTTCAAATAAACGAAATACTTTTTCCCAATTTTATTTTATCTAGAAATATTGTTCCAACTAAAAATAAAAATGAACATTACAAGTTTCTAAGATTTAAGTAACGACGTTCTGTTTGTTTTTGAATACTAAACGACGTATTTAGAGTTAATTTTTATGGTTGACGATAAGACGATAATTATAGAGTACGGTCGACCGATGTATTTTAAATGGACAGGTAATTCTTTATAGACCTATTTTCCGTAAATGCCATTTGTTTAAAACAATTGCATATTTTTTACAAAAAAAAAAAACGAATAATTTTTTCAGAAATAAAAATACGTGTCTAATTTTTATGCACCCAGAAAACAGTTTCTTTGAATCAAAGAAACATTTCTTTGATATACGGTCAAAGAAAAAATTTCTTTGAATGTAAACAAGTTTTTTTGATTCAAAGAAATTTTCTTTAATTAAAACAAAAATACTTCTTTATATTAAAGAAAATTTCTTTGAATCAAAAAAACTTTTTTTAATGCAAAGAAATGTTTCTTTGATTCAAAGAAATTGTTTTCTGGGTGTGTATCTAAGACACGACGTTTTGTATATCTAAAACACGACATCGGTCGCACGTAATCTATAATTACCATCATTTTCTGTTTTTAACTGTTATTTTGTAGAATAACCGTCTTATCGCCAACCATAAAAATTGAATCTAATATGGCTGCACGTTGTCTAAAAAATTAATGAGTAGCAAAAAAAAATGTATTATAAATTAAATTTTTTTAAAGTTATTTGTATATGTTACAGATTCATTACAAGGCAAGGGCAGATCTACAGGATTTACATAAACATTCAGATTGGTGAGTAATTTTTTGAACACATATTAATTTATGGAACGTCATAAGATCTAGAACATAAAAATTGAAAAAGAACACAGCAGTTATTTTATAACGAATTCTTTCAGTCGTGCGTCAATCACAAATATTGCATTTGATTATTTATTCTTGTATAAATATTCTTATCATGCCAGGTGCATTGCTAAACTGGTTATGGTAATTGAATGAGACGACAAAGTTTTAGATGCACTTTTTCGATTAATGAAAGCAAACGAAAAAATAATTATTGCTCGGTCGTTACTTTACGCCTAATCTAATTACTTTTTTTGGAAGACGATTATTTTAAACAAACTGGATTTAGAATTTTAGATCAGGTTATTTTGTGTTGCGTTCATTTGAGCAAGACTCTTTAGTAAGTTAATTATTAAAACAAAATTAAGCATATTCCTCGGTGATTCCAATGTCAACATTGTATGTCTAAGATTTTAGGATTTTCTCTTATTTTGCAATACTTGGTATAGCAGATCACGAATGGGCAATAACCTCGTCCTTGTGGCATTCGCAAAATACTCGTTCGGAATAGAGATTTTGAAGTATAGAATCAGTTTATCATTCGTATCACAATTCAAATAATCCTTATTTAATATAATTTTGAACCCATCTTTTGCATTAATTAAAAATATTTCAGATTTAATTTATTGAAATAGAAGTAAAATTAGACATATTTAACAGATTTGACACCATTAATCATTCATATTTTTTGAAGTGAAAGATACAAAGATTGTTG
>JAUESH010000024.1:10536360-10551926 GCA_032275165.1 Synergus magnus
TACTTTTAAGTAGGTAGCATTAGGAATAAATATCTTTGAATTTACATAAAGATATTTTTTCCTAGATTTTTGGTACAACTTGTTTGCCAATAATCATTGGTATTATTGCGGAAAGTGCTCGATTTAAAAATTGAGCGCAAATCGAGTTCGTCGCGATGCCAATTGCCTCAAGAGGCTATATGCCGAAGAGCCCAAAGCACGAAAAAGGGACTTCTATCAAGAACCATTTATTTCCGAATGAATGGCTTTCGATAGCTTTTTATCCACGTCACTGTGCTGATTTTTTACATTTTGTCGTTACATTTCTTGTACAATATAATTCTTGAATTTTGAAAGTTGGAATTTGAACCTCGATTTGAAGTGTTCCACTTTACACATTTGAGTTTTCAAATTCGTGTATTTCGAAAGCTTTAAAGTGAAATTTTTCATTTATATTGGGAATCTGAAACAATTGAAAATCGTTCAATTTGAATTGTTCGAGAATTTTAAAGACTCTTCTTATATCTCACAAGTTTAAACGTTTGATAGTTTAATTTTTGAAACCATTCAATTTGAATAGTTCAGATATTTTTCCTGTAGTTTCTCTCGTAAATGGTTTTATGTCTTCTTCCGACACGACTATCTCCGACGTTCATGTTGTGTTCTTCAAGTTTTTTTTTTGGGTTGCAGTTAAGTCTGTAATAAAGTTATATTTGAGATGCATAAATTTGTTTCCGTCGAAAATACAATTTTCTTTTTCTTTTTCCGAGAGCCAAAATGCAAGAATTATTCTTAGTTAGCATTCCTTTGTAAATTTAGGAAGATTCCATTTTTAAGAAAGAAAATACGCGTGGTTGGCTTTATGGTAAATGCATGAGATGCTTTCTCTGTTATTCATTTATTTTCATTCCAAACATGCAAATGCCATTTCCGAGTTGAAAGAAATTTAGGAATTCGAAAGAGAAGGTTGGGTATTTAAAAGACATTAGTGACATAAAATTAAGAAAAAACTAATTAAACATAATGATATATGCTTCCATTGTCTTTCGAGATAATATAAAGATTTACATTAAAATATGTAAATCCAACGTTAATTATCTTCGGAATCGTGTTAGCTGTTTTTTTTTCCTTGTAGAAAAAAGTAGATATGAAAGAGTTGACGGAAGTTATTAAAAATTCTTGGAATTAAAATCTCCTCTATCTGAGCAAGCTGTTGAATATCTATCTCTAGATTTTGTTTTACGTTTACCCACGTCGACACGTTCTTCGTTCTTGAAATATTTAGGGAACGACCTTGAGCTCCGACATCTCACAATCTGTCAACCAGTTTTATCGCGAATTCTCAATTATCTTGGTTTGACATGAAAGAAACGTTCCGACGCCTCGGGACGGTTTTGCGCCTGCCCTATTGGTCACTTAATTGTCATCCAATTAATGATGCGTTGCGATCCGCCTGACACCTTGTACCGCCGGGTAGGGCCTCCCTCGCACCTTGACGAATTGCAATTTATCGTTGCGCTCAAACGTGGCGGCGATATATTTAAGCATAAGATCTTTGCTTTATATGGACTGTTGAGGGACTTCTCTCCTCAAAATGGCGATGCCAAGGTCCTCAGCTTCCGCGTTTGTTTTCACATTCGCACTCTCGTTTCCTCGGCTGTCATTATCGCTCCATCCGGAATTCAGGGACGTAACCATACAGAGGAAATACTATGTAGAATTAAAATTGAGAAAGATATTTTATTACTGAACATTAAAACCGCGGAAAAATAATGAAGGAGTGCATGCATTTACCATGCAGTGATAACTCACCCTCAGGAATTATGATTTCAAGAATCTTCTTTTATCATTATTACAAAATCAGTGAAGCATAAATACGATCGGAAATATTATTTTTATCTTGGCCAATACTGTAGAGCCACTCCAAAAGCAGTCTTCTGAATCTGACTTCCAAATTCCTTAATCTTACCGACACGATCTCTTGCAATACCCTCGCATCATTTACAGGAATTGGCGCGTGCTGCGTGATACGTGGTTATTATATCGAAGGAAGATGATACCTCCTATTAATAATCTCGTCGTTCATAATCATGAAATCTGATTGCCAACATACATTTATGAAAAAAAGAATAAATAGTAGCTTCACAAATGCCTTGAATGCGCAGCAATTTTCGAAGGAAATATTCACGCTAAATTAAGGTCTCTTCGATTTTCTTTATTTGCAATTCTAACGTTCCTCGAGGATCTTGTAACAGAGGTTCGGCTCTTTCGTTCAGTTATTTTCTACGGCCCTCTCTTGCCATATATGAATTTAATAACGTCGTTTTGTGTTAGCCCGCGACCAACCAGCTCACATGGTCGTTATGCGAATCAGTAAGCACATTCTCCTCGCTTGTACCTCTTTTTTTAATTCCTTTTAGTGACCTCGCTAGCCACTGAAAACGATAATTTTAATTACGATACGGGCTTTATTTATTTTACGAGTATCTTCATCAATCATCACACTTTACTGATTAATCACCTTTCAAGTTGACAGATGCAAGGATTTTAACACGTCGCATGACTTAAATAATAATACTAGACATATGAATCTTCTTTTATTCAGAACTCTTCGCAATGGTTAATATTTCTTCTCAGAGTTTATAATCTTGCTTTCTTAAGAAATTTATTATTATTTGAAATATCTACTTTGGGGTCGTCCATATATTACGTAACCCTTTTAAAGGGGAGGGAAGGTTTAACAGAATCTGTTATGGCCCTATTACGATGGGGCGGGGTTTCGAAAAATGTTACGTAACATTCAGACATCGCAACCTCATAAAATCCTTTGAGAATCCTTTGAAATCCCTTCAAGAACCTACAAAATCTCTTAAGTTTTGTGAAATTACTTGAAATCCCTCGAAACATTTTAAAATCCCATGAAATATCTTTTAATCTGTAACAATTAAAATTTTTTATTAAATCCCTTGAAATTGTTAAAATCTCTTGAAAATCCCTTGAAATTATTTAAAATAACCTGAAATCTTTGTAAAATCCTGTAAATTCTTTGAAATTGTTGAAGATACTATAAGATCCCTTAAATTTTGTGAAATAATTTGAAATTAAAAACTTAAAAACTTTTAAATCTTCTGAAATTCCATGAAATCTTTTAAAATACGCTAAAATCTTTAAAATCCTTTAAAATTTTCTTAAAATATTGGAAATTCTTGAAATTTCTGATAATAACCCTATATTTTGTGAAATACTTTGAAAGCACTTGCAATTCTTTTAATTCTTTGGAATCCTTCAAAAACTTCTTTAAAATTCCTTCACGGAAAAAACTGCCATGGTTATCACAACCACTGAAATATTAAAATATGGTACAACCATAGCATTTTTTCCGTGTTGAAAACTTTTAAAATCTCTTGAATTCCCACAAAAAACGATTGAAATTTCTTGAAATATAATGATATACCCTGAAACACCTTGAAATCTTTAATACCTTTTAAAATAACTTCAAAAATTGAGATCTGAAACATTGTATTTAGAGTAATAAATGCATGACCCCATTATTCGAAGCTGAAAAAATGCTTCTTCATAGAAAATCAATTTATTTCCTCGCGATTGAATGCTTATACGTCCTTATTGATTCAAGATCGATGACAGATAAATTCCATTTGAAATCGACGTTACGAGTGACAAGGAAATGAAAACAAACTATCTGTGAGTTATATCATATATGCTTATAATTATGCAGTAGGGTACGTGTGACAGAGTCCGTTGGGATATCCGGGATAATTCCATAACACGAAATCAAGCCGCGCCCGTCTATTTGTATTTTTATAAAAAAAAAAATCTTGAACAGCAAATCGATGATAAAAGAAGCCTAAAAATGATATAATCCACGTGTAGGCCGCACACGGGACCCATACGCGTGTTATACTATTGTTCTGTCTGTCAATCGCGACTTGCTCTAATCGCCCGTACGACACTTCGATTCGCCAACCAACGAATCATAATTGCTTCGAACACACTCTACGCGTTATTAATCATTTCTAGACACCTGGCAACCAGACGTTCTAAATTTCCCGGCACTTTTTTCTCGCGGTTTTGATTTAAAATCAAATTTATTCAAATTTAATCACAAATTCTAGATTATTATACATTCAGTCTGATAATTTTCTTTTTTGGATTGACAAATTCCTTTTATTAAAGATTAATTATCTTTTACAAGGAACGTGTAACGTCCTGATTATTTATTCTCACGAAAGGAAGAGAGTATCACAATCTTCATGGGATGAAAAAAGTATGTAATTTTTTTTTTTTTACATTAAAACTCCATAAGAGTCATGAGTGTGTAGCGATTAGGTTTTAATTTCAATTAACGCATTCACTGCCGTAGGTAATTACAATCAATGTACCACACAAGAAGTAGTGATTAATGGTTGCTCAAAGATCCCTTTCATTTAAATAGACAGAACCTCGATTACTGCTTTTTGCTCAGGTGCAGAATCCCAGTTGTATTTGGAACAGGTATATTTATGAAAGAGTCATTTACATACTTCCAGTTCAGTAATACCAACGAGTTATGATGTAACATTGAGTGAGATGACATTTTGAACACGAAGCGACCTTACATATTACAAGGCCCAGTGTTTGGTACTGACCTAAGATGAAATCCAGTGACTCAGCGTCCCAATTTAGAGGAAACTTGCGGAAATTGTTTTGTGGAATTGTGTCATGAAATGAGGATCAAGAACTGTCAATAGAGAGGCAATTAGTATTAGAAAGTCAAGTAGAAAAATAATTGAGAGAGGTTTTGCTGCAATTATAAAACGACTAGATCGCTTTTTTAAGGGTAGTTACTTCTTCGATCAAAGAATCTCATATACCTAATTACCCACCTAAGAAAATTACTCATCAGCGAAATACTACTACTCCATTCAGAAGCATCTTTACAATTCCCAACAATAGGTTTAATGAATTGTCTAGAGGGTGGTTGGATCCATTGGTACTGTTGTAGGCAAAGTAAAATCTGAGGGATGATATGCAGTTTTGAAAATAAGGCCTTTCCGCATTCCCAGAGACTTCTTAGCTGTTGGAGTTTGAATTTTCTAGCGAAGTTAGACCACTTATGGTCTAGGAGACTGTGTTGCAGACACCAGCAACACAGTTAAACTCCTCATTAGCGGTGAGAGATGACACGACGCTTTCTTCATTCTGGTACCTCTCTCGCTGGGGAGTTGTTGGCTGGTTGTAGGCACTCAAACGGTGGCTAAGGTCATGACCTTAGTCTTAAGGTCGTACTTCGTCATACATTGCGGGTGGGTGTTTGCAGCGGTCATGTTACAGCCTTGTGCGCAAGGACCAAATGGAACAATATTTGTCGTTTGTGTGCAATCTACACGAGCTCACAGGACAGACCCATCCTTTACAACTGTCATCGCGCGAACCAGACTTTTATTTGCTGTGTTTACGAATTCGCGAATGTATTCTTCGCTGA
Source organism: Synergus magnus (assembly GCA_032275165.1). NCBI lineage: Eukaryota > Metazoa > Arthropoda > Insecta > Hymenoptera > Cynipidae > Synergus > Synergus magnus. The sequence continues at coordinate 10,541,822 of JAUESH010000024.1, forward strand.
TTCATGCCTCCATGCAAGTCACATCCTACTGTGTTTATCGCACTTTTTTACATTCGTGAAATCTGTCAGCTGTATCATTTGGGCTTTGAGTATCTTCAAATATTTGACTTCGACACCTCTTACGCTTCAAATTCTTTCGACATTATTCGCAAACTTAGAAATCAGCAGAGGGGTCATCCACTTATTGTGTAACATTTTTTTTTTTACAATTTTTGGACCCTCTATAACCCTCCCTCCCCCCAAAAAGCGTTACATAATATATGGAAGACCCCATGAGCAAGATCTTTGCGAATTTTTCTTCTTATTCAACTTTTGATAATCTGCTAGTTTCCTGGAAAGGAATAAGCTTTATAACATTTCATTACCTGAGTTACTTAACGTTATCAGAGAAGCATCAATAAACTGAGGCTTATTACCCAGATTTTATGATCCAGACCACTCAGTTCTCAATTTAGTATTTAGTATAATTAATATTAGAGTGAATTACGACCTCTATAAATTTACACCTAACAACATGACTTAATCTTGAACCTAATCGTAAATTCTGAGCTTTTATATTTAAATCTCTAATTAGAATAATTTCAAGTGTCTAAAAGAAACTAATTTATAAGAAGTACAGTATTTATTTTTTCATTAATGTTACTAAAGTGATATTTGTTCGTAAATTCATACAATTAGTGAACTGAACGTCGGAATAAATTGAATCTTTTAATCTTAAAGACTTAAGAGAATACTTTCGTTTGCTATCAAGCTAAGAGATGAAAATTTTGCAACTTGTTTTTAGATCGGGATCTATTTTCAAGAAGTAGTTTGACCAGCTGTATTATACTTGGAGAAGCAGGTTTACGTTTTATTGACTGGCATTGGGTCTTTAATGCGATACATCTGGATTATTACAATCGCATTCCATAGAGACAATGATTTTTCACCGGATGGTGAGCTCAAGGAATGGCGTTGGCGTGACTGTTAGAAAGTTCGATTTGCCTTTACGAAAGTCGATTATTCTGAGAGGTAAAACGTAAAATGGTGCTCGAAGACCTACGACAGGCGACTGTCGCTTCTAAGCTGTGGACTCTGTCTACCTCTTGACTTGGCCAAATGCAAACACTTGTAGACCTTTCGCTAAATATCCCAGCAGTACAAAGTTGCTCTAAGTAATCTGTAGACCACAAGGGGTGCGATTCACGCACAAACGTTAAGAACGAGACTTTTTTTTCTAGACATTTTTTTACTAGAATGACATGAGATCTAATCCTAAATAAATAATCTAATCCTAGATCTAAGCAGTTCCAAAGTTCACTATATTCACGTATTTGTTCAAATTTCTTTAAGGACTAATCTCCTGCTTCATTAGCAGTCCCTCTTCGTTTCAAAATGCGAAATATCGTCTAAATTTTTTAAAGTTCCTTAAGCTAATAAAGTCTGAAATTATTGATCAAGCAATTTGAATGTCCGTCTTTAAAAGATTTGCGCCCCGTATAGCACAAAAGTTCCATTGGAATATTCTAATGGAAGGTTCGGAACATTCCGAAAAATGTTCCAGGAAGGTTCCCGGAAGTAGGTAAATGTCCGCATAACACAGAATATTCCCAATTTTGTAATTAATATACTAATTAAAATAAAATGGTCTCAATTTTACCAAAACAATTGTAACTAAACTTGACCTTCCGGGAAAGTTTCCGCCCAATATTCCTTGAAATTTTCCTTGTTATGACATTTACCTGCTTCCGGGAACCTTCCTGGAACATTTTTCGGAATTTTCCGAACTTCCATCAGAATATTCCAGGAAGGTTCATGGAAAGTTTTGTGCTATACGGGGCGCAAATTACTGGCTTTAAAAATTTACGATGAAGCAATCATATGAACCTTTACATGTCCGGGTCTAAAAGTTTTTTGCTTTTAAAGATGTGTCTCCCTGAAGTTCCATATCGATTTTTAGGGGTGATTTGAAGCTTTCACCTTTGTAGCATGACTGTTGACGTGCAGATATTTCGCAGAATAGAAACTCGAAGGCTAAAATGCTAGAAGGTAAACATGCTCTTTTCGCATAACTTCCGACGGAGGCTTCTATATTTATAAAGTTAGATTTTACTGTCGGCTTGCACGCACGATCGATCAGTAAATTATTTCTCGAGTGTCGAGAGTCAACAGAGCGCGGTATTGCACTCTTGGAACCCTCGCGAATCCCCTACTTCCCCGTCACTGCAAAGTGCGTACTTGCTAATGCGTAGGTTGTGTACCAATACTGAATACGCAGTCAAGACGCATATGTCCAAGTGCCGCAGGCACCTGCCTGCCGCCCACGATAAGAGTGTTTCAGGCACCCGAGGACCTATCCTAGTCGATCTTGATCAGCGGAGAAGCGGTTAATATTGTAATGAAATCCATTTCCGAGCGTGCCACTTCCCATCATAGGAAAATATCTTTTACAGTCGACTTGGTACATCCCAAATGCAAATAAAGATGCGACCTTTTTACAAATTGACTAAAAACATCGGAAGAAATTTGCATCAGAGAGTGGGATAGCTACAAGTCAGAGAATTTCAAATCCGATTCTCGAAGGAAACCTTGAAACAGTTCCGAGTACTAAGCCGATAGATTGGTACCGGAAATAGAGGTCGTTCACCGATTTCGTTTAAGCGGAATCAGGATTACTTTTTTTTTTTTTGCAAGTCGCGTTGACATCTCATTCAGCCTCTTATTATGTCGAGAGTCTTCGTGCCTTCTTCCAGCATCGAGAGGACATGGATAGTGGAGAACCTTTCTAAATATTTGCAAGATAATTTATGCGAATATCTTGTTGAAGTTCTTTACCTTGTTCAACTTTCCAGTATTGGTATTTCTATATAGTAGACTTTTCATGAAAACAAAATGGGTTGTTGGTGTAACAGTTTCTTAAGGCTTCATAAATAGACTTATTCGGTGAAGCTGCTTTTATGCATGGAGAAATTCTTAATGCATAGAATAGCTCGAAAATAAGCTTATTTGATGTACGTCATAAATATAGTAAAATCGATTTCTGCATGGCGCAAAGATTTGCTGAAATAATTACTGTCGTATTTCTATAGTGATGTATTTTCGATACCCTTTGCGCAAGACAATAAATTTCCCTTATTTCTGCAAATTTTTTCCGTATTTCTGCAAATATTTCCTTATTTCGAAGGCAAGACTTTGATAAGATACATTTTTGAAATTTCAAATGTCTAAAAATGAATTTTATTAAGACAATTGAGGGTAATTGATTAACTTCTTTTTATGGAAAATTTTTGGTAGATTCAGCCAATTAATCATTTTTTTCAGATTATCGATGCATCATTATGTTTTTTCTTGTATAAACGATAGGGCAATCTAAAAATGGCCTCTTCCGAGATTCGCTTACAGTCTTGAGCCGTCTTGCCATATCCGGCAAGGACGCCAATCCATATGGGATTGAACCTTATAATGGGTCTTACTATTCATCGAGCCTCCACGTTGAATATCATTCACCTTTATATTTTACTCGTATTACAAAAAATATTATTTCTATGTTCTGAAAGAAAAGGATGTGCAAATATTAGATCTTCGAGGTTTTTCATATTTTTATTAATGTTGAATTTCAGAGTTTACAGCTTGACGTAGATGTAGATAAAATTATAACATAAAATAGGCAACATCGCGTATAATAATATTAATAATAGCAATCATTATCGTGGTAATAATATTGATATTAATGATAATCGTATTTCGTAATAGCGATGATAATAATAAGAGCAGTAATGTATCATAATTGATAATATTTATTGATATAATTAAGCTGTGCTGAGGGCTGTAAAGCTTTCGGCATGCATATGTATCAATTAATTATTCACTGCTTCGTATCGTGGGTATCGCGGGCACTACAATCGCTTAAAAAAATACTACACTCTCAAAAACGTGGAGCATCTAAAACTCTCTAACTCGCGAGTTTGGCACTTTAGGCTTAAATTCCTACTATAAAATATCAATACTAAACAAAAGTCTTAAATCATTTGATAATAACCGTAAGAACTGAACATTTTGTAAATTTGATTGAATAAATCAAATAAATCGCTACTAAAAAATAAAAAACATTCAGCCTTATTGCCAAGTTCACGAGATAGGTTTTCTCCACATGGTACAACCTATGATCGTCAATTGTCTAAAGTTACTAAAAAAATATTTTAGGCTCTTGCTATCGTTTCGCCCACCTGTCTTTTATTTATTACGTCAATGCATATTTCACTCTAATTTGAACCTTGGAGGTCAGCAGGAGTTCGGTCTCTGATGGAGATTTCAACAACTGACCACTCACTAACGATAAGACACTTGGTAAAAAAATGGTCTACGTTTGCTTTTGGTATAAAAAGACATTTAAACATTGGAATGGCATTTGTTCTTCGTGGATATAATATGCTATCTACGCAGTCTGTTGGGGTTATTTTGATAATGCATAGTATATTTTACTTTATATATACTATATTCCGGAGTCAGAATCTCACTCCCTTCCTGTAACAACCCTCCTCTCTCGATCCTATACCAAACTTCTCTGCACCATTTTTTGGGGGCAGAAAAACGAGGTTACAACGCGTAAATAAATCGTCTTTAATAAATACAACCGATAGACTATATAAATAAATAATTTGTATAAACAATCGTCATGATCGCTAGAAACCAGAGGTGAAGCAAAACAGGAACTCAATTTCGGCATTTCATTTTCGGCTTCATTTCAATACCATATCCAATTGCTGAATTGTTTCATCTCCGTTGAAAACGATTGAATTGTCAGCGATTAAAAATCGCGGACCTACAACTAATAAAACACACTTGAGATTAAGGTGCACAGGAATTACCAAGATCTGAGCTCAAGTTCTTTGCAAGCAATTTTTTACTTAGCAGTTTTGATCATCAGTCGTTGGAAGTTCCTACGCACCCAGGGGTCATTGATCTTGAATCACTCGCTCTGCAATCAACACACTGGAAGTCGATCGGGAAGCCATTAACGCACTCGACTGGCTATAAACGTCCCTAGTCGCGCACTAAATCCCTCGAACACTTGCATTGTGAGAAATGCTTTAACTGGTGCACAACAATAGCTTTTCAGCTAATGAAAATTTAATGTAGATTTGAGGGGGCGTTCGTGTATATCTGGTAGGAATTGAACCTTCTTTTGTGACGCTTATCGCAAGAATCGACAAACACAACCGGCTTTCTAGTCAAATGATTGAATTTTATCGGAAAATACTTCTAGTCCTGAAATTGACGATATAATTGCGCTATTATTGTTCATCAGTTAGCCCTTTACTTATTTCTAATTAGCGGATTTGTGCACGAAACCTATTTACTTTTTGTTGAGAACCTCTGCCGTAAGTGGGATTAGATACAAAATGGGGGTGAAGCCACGCCTCTTATCCCTCATCCGGGAGCGATTCTCCGTCAAAAGTGACAACCAGCTGATCAAATCCGCTCTCTACTTTTTTCTATCCCTGTCTAATTTTGATTCTGGAACAATATAGACTTAAAGCACCAGCCTGAAACTGAATTCGTCGATCTCACCAACCTTTGTAGGCACCAATAAGATTACTTGCACCGAGATTCTGATTAAAGGACACATCGAGGAGATCCATTTTAGTCGAGGCGAACCCGTTATTCCATAAAAACTAAAGAACTCGGGAGCACCAGCCTCGACGACTCGAGGTACCTTCAACCTCACGATTTTGGGGTTCTTCTGGTGGGTCAGATGCTATCGGAAGCAACAGACATTGGCCTTTTGTAAATAGGAGCTGGTATTTTAGAGAAACTTCCTCTTTCTGTCGATGCTTTCGGGTCTTTTCTTGGACTAACAGAAACGGATCCTTCAACTGGAAGCTCAACAATTCCGTTTCCATCGATCCAGGCTCTAGTGAAGTCAAGAGTGGGATCTCCCTCATGACCTGGTGTTGCTCCATGACCCTTATAATCTCTCAGGAAGTCTTGAAGCTTCTGAACAACCTGCTGATCATCTTGAAGATGACCTACCTTCTGGAGAATTTGTTCCAAAAGAGGATTAGCAGTTTTTGTTGGTGAAGATTGAAGAGAGGAAGTTGCTGGTCTGATTCTACGTCCATTTCTGTCATATTGAGGGCCGTTAGAAGGCCTTGGTAAACTTTGTCTGATGGAATTCTTCCTGGAGAAATTCGAAGTTGGGGATGAATTTTTGGGACTGGTGAAGGTATTAGCTTGCAAACTTGGCCTTTGTTTGGCTTGTCGACCGTTCCAGGTGTTGGCACCGTTGGGTGGACTTTGGAGCGTCTTGGGAACAGCGGAAGCTTTGCTGAGGTTTCCGTTTGGTGGCTTTCTAATGCTCGTGCGAATGCCCTTGCGGTGTAGAGGACTTGATTCTGGACTCGAGTTGCCTTCTCTTGGAGTTCTGCTTCCTGATGAAGCTTTGGAGAGGCTACTAGTTTCCCGGACAATAGAACCTGCTTTGGGGGTTCGGTCGCCGGATGAGGAAGCTGCACTTCTAGATGGTGATGCTCTCAAGGGACTCGGAGGACCGATTCTGGTTTTACGCAAACCCGTTTCAATGCTCTCCGTTTCTACGCAGGATCTTTCTTGATCTGCTTTTGTCGGTTGTTCTGCAACAGAAAAATTTACATTGGTTAAGCTTAGAAATCAGAAGTTAGTTATTAATATCAGTTATTAGCCCAAGGGATTTTTTAATCGACACCCCGAAGTAGTAGCGGGATCCTCGATACAGATTTAAGTCGGATTACTATTTTATTCTTGGAAGCAATGGACTTTGGACCTATCCTTTCATCTTTGTATGTCATGGCGCCACTGATCTTTTCTGTCGCTTTAAGCTAATCCTTTGTTTTGCTTCCTTCGTTTTTTTTGCGCTTGATATGCCACACGATCGGCTCATCGAAGTTTCGAAAGCAGACACCCACGCTAATGTTTCTTTAGTTGAACGGGTTCCCTCAATTCCAAGCTTACAATTAACCCAAAAATTCGAGCCGCCAAATTTGTCTTTGATAATCACTAAACTTTAAATAGCCATTTACACGATTAGCATATCGCGTGGGATTAGGACATTCAAATTCTCAAACACGTTGATAGTTTTATATATTTAACTCAATCTGAATTATAAGTATCCGCAACGATTTGTATAGTTGCACAATACAATTTATGAGCATGATACTAATTCATTATTGAAGCAAACATTGAATAGTATCCCAATGACTTTGCAAAACTGATTTTTAGCTGCATAATTTTAAGATGATAAAAAGTTGTTTGAATCAAAATTGCTTTGAATCTGTTTATATTCATTGCATTCTTTGTTCCTTCTGATGTGGGACGAAGTCCAACGCTTTTGATGAATGCTAATTAATGCAGGCAAAAATGAAACTGATTCTCAGAGATTCTCTTCAACCCTCTTCATTTTATTTTACACCCGTCGGTTTCGACGCAGCGTGATCAAACTGATCTCGGACGGAGTGCGACTCTTGATAGTCAAAAAAGCCACTTGTATTTTATTTTTAAACTCGAGTGGTCTATTAAAAGGAGAGGCCTCAGTGTCTATCTATCGAAGTGGAAGCTTCAGGGAATCTTTGGTGTTCAGATTGCATATCTGCGAACCTATTGAGTATCAAATTCAGAGCAGCGGGATCAATTTTTTATAATATTTTCAGAAAAGAACAAAAATCAACATTATGCTGTCTAAACATTAGTAGAATACGTATAAATATATTCTACAAATAACTGGCGTTCAAATAAAAGTTAATTCAAATTCTATCAAGGCTATTATGTAATGTCAGTCCGACTTCCAGGAATGATTTACCTGGCACTAAATTTATGCAATTCGGAAGGTCTAGGTCGTCATTCATCATTTAGCATGCATCATGGTAACTGCGATATCTAGGCACCTGATGTGGTTTCTTGGTGAGTTAGTAGAAAAGGTCCGAGTTGACTGTTATTGAGAATCAAAAGTTGGTGATTGTTCGGAGGACAGGTTGTTGGGTCGCCCACGCTTCAAGGGATCTCATAGTCATTCACTCAGCTTAATGTCAGTCCAGACTCTTCGCGATTTCATACGTGACTTGTGTACTTCGAGTATTAATGGACTACAGGGTGGTCCAAACTCTTGTTGACGTATACTATTTATTCTAATAGTTTATTCGACTACTTCAGAACTTCTGCAATTAGTGCAATTGATCACTTGAAATAATTTCGCTGAATTAAACGCCTAAAGGCCTAATTCTTATGATTATTAAATTAAATGAATAAAATGATTAATGATCACAAATTTCAATCGACCAGACCTTCATTTTCATGACGCAATCTTTCGGAAGTGAAAAACTGTCTATCATTTTAATCAATATAAGCAAAGCCCAGAGCAATTCTTTTCCCTTTTCGCCACGATTCGCGATTTACGCGATAAGAAGAACGCCTCGTGCCTGCAAAATCGACAGGAGCCTGCATTCTCTTTCGTCAATCTTCACATCAGTACCCCATTATTAAATTTGATGACTCGCCAGCGCCAACATCAAAAGCACCGATTCGTTGCAATATTTTTAACTTTCTTCTCAGCGGGATGCAAATTTTATCGGCACCAATATTCCACCTTCGTCACCCGGAAGAAAATTTTTTTCCATTTTCGAAGGGTAAATCGCCACCGAGGTTATCGCGACCACTGATCTGAGTGACCCACGTCAGTCACGAGGCATGTTGCAGTTTTATTGACGAGAATGGAATGCAACGGTATACTTTACCTTATCCGATGTAATAGATATGGGAATCAATTTATCGTGCTCAGGCGACTTGGCTCGCATACATTTGTCTTAAAATAAGTACCCGAGGAACTAAATATATCTCAATTATTTCACTCTAGAAATGTAAAGTCGATTCCGTAAGATAAGCTATCAGTTTACTTTGTTTGAAATTCTGAATTCCTATCTTACAAGAGGTTTTGAATATTTCAACATTTTTTCAATCTGTATGAAGACATCAATCAATAAAGTGAATAAGAGAGAAGTATGCATAAGACTGACATTATTCTCTCACAGAATACGACCTCAAGCTTGAACAGTTTAACGTTTAATAATAAAATCATGATGCAAGTTCTATTCAATTTATGGAGTTGACTTATGCATTTGAAATAGTATTCAAATGGCTGGACTCGAAGTATCTTTCCGGCAACAATATCAATTCCGTATTCGTTATAGTTTCTCCTATAGGTTTAAAGAATATCAAAACGATCTGGGTTTTCATTCTCTTCCTCGGTCTCTCTTCGTCAAGTTTTCATCTAGTTCCCACACCCTCATTCCTTGAAGTAGCGCAGTCGTGCCGCTGCCTCCAGGGATGGGCGCTACTAACGTGAGCGCAAGTTGAACTTTCACTCTGTTAGCGATCTTATTGAATTAAGAAATCTGTAATTGAATAATTTTCATGCCTTTGAAATTAATATACACCGAGATCGCCGATGTGATCAGTCGCTCTTGGCCATTAACCTCTGCACTCAGCCCCCGGATATCGAACATTGCCTGCGTTCCGCTTAATAACGTTATATCAAAGGGTAGAGAACACTATGCATTTGTGTCAAGTCCCAAAAAATGCAAAACAGTCATCACAGGTCATCACCTATTCATCTCTTCTCACCTATTTTGGGAATTTGTCACCTTTTCACCTTTTTTCAATTGATAAAGTTAAAAGATTTATTATGAAAAATTATTGTGATTGGAATTATAGGATAATTTAAAACAATAAAATCCTATAAACTCTTTGGAATCTTTCTGAAATCCTTAAGAAAAACTTTTAAATCCCGTCAAATCCCTAGTAATTCCTTAAAATCACTTGAAATCCTTTAAAATCTCATTGAAATCTCCTCAATTTCTTTAAATTCTTTAAAATCATTAAAAATATCCTAAAATCTTATGAAACCTCATGAAATCCCTTAAAAAATTTTTTTAAATCATTTAAAATACACTCAACTTTCAGTATAGTACGCGTTTCGGGTATCCCTCTAATTCGATTAGCAATTCAAAATTAGTCTTCCAAAACGTAAACAAGCTGCGCTACTGACAATAGATCCGCGGAGCTCGCGACGCCTTAGGGGCAGAGAGAGGCGCCTCTC
>JAUESH010000024.1:10552026-10576436 GCA_032275165.1 Synergus magnus
AAACGTAAACAAGCTGCGCTACTGACAATAGATCCGCGGAGCTCGCGACGCCTTAGGGGCAGAGAGAGGCGCCTCTCGACGCCTCGGTTCCCCTCGTCTAAATATGCGACCCATGTAAATTTTAGGAACGCAATAAACTGAAATTGATTAGAACGAGAGTTGAGTGTCTCTTTAAATTTCTTGAAATTCTATAAAATTCTTTAAAATCATTAAAAACGAGATTTGTTTAAAATCCTTTTGATAGGTACTGTGATGACTGAAAAAAATGCTTGTCCAGTTATTTATATTGAGGAAAATGTTGTGGATGAAATCACTTATTAAAGATTCAAGATTGACCATTCAACGTTGGATTTTTGTGTAGTTGTGCAACCTTACTATTTATATTTTTATTGAGAAAGGGACAATTGAGATTGAATGTGTCGAAAGTCATTTCCTATATTTGATCTCTAAAAAGAAGACGTTAGTATTTGAAGCTATCAAGTGCCATTCAATTTATCGCTTATCTAAAACCTTCATCTTTGTGATCTGATATCAAATTCCGATGGAGGATCCCGCTGTGGAGCATTGACAGTAATCTGGTCATTTTGACAAGGCGAAAGAGAACTTACTGTGACAGTCGACAACCGTGGGCGATCCTTGAGTACCGGTTCCAGTGCTGCCATTGGTTGTGGATGGTTGTACGGCACCTAAGCTTCTGTAACCTTCATCCGAAACCTCGCTACCGTTGTCCGAGTGTTCACCATCTCCATGTGGTGACTTCGGATACTGGGGACTTTCTTTTCCGAAAGATTCGCCAGATTCGTCCTTCACTGGTGGACCCGGTGTCGGACTCCGACTTGATGAATCTTCTTGACATTTGTAATTGTATATAGCTGGCTCGTACTTCGGAGTGTCATCTTTGTCGACAGCTCTGCGAGCCACTCCACCTTCGACCACATAACGTTTTGAGAAGTCTTCCGAGAGTGGCACCTTCGCCTTGATCTCCTGGTGAAGGTCTTTCTTCGGATCCTGAAACATTAATTTTTTTGACATCTTTAGTCGAGCCTGCTAGATTTCAGACAAGGATTCAAGATGTGTTTTCAAATTTATCTTGTCATCTCTTGTGTGATATATTATGTAGAATCGAAAAACATAGGTTATTGCAATCACCTCCTCAACTGCAGGGAATTAATTATAATTTTAAAGTAGAAGAATATCAAATTTTACCTGATAATTATCCTGATGTCGGCTATGATACATCTGAGATCGTCCATCGTATTTGACCTGTCGGATTTCCTCGTTGAGGGCTTTTCTTGTTGGATCCAGTATCCGGGGTGAACTGGCCTTTCCATTTTCCACTTTAGAAGTTGGACTCTTTGACCTGGAGTTCGTTTTCGGGGTTGGTGACCTGGACCTCAGCTTCCCAGCGTCTGATGGTTGATGCACCGGATTGCTAAGAAGCTTCCTTTGCGGTGTTGGACTTCTGGAACGATTTCCAGTCTTCTTCATGTCCTCGCCATGATGCCTGCTCGTCTGGTGGGGGGTGGGTGATCGAGATCGATTGCTTGAAACGCTTCTGGGGATTTGCAATGATAAAGGCTGCTGATTTTGAGATTGTAACGTTCCTGCGCAGGAACCGACGCTAGAGGCGGAACTGCGGCGGGTCCTTGGAGGTGATCTGAATGAAAAAATGGGATTCTATCGTGCAAAATGTCCTAACTGAACAATCACAAATGTTTTCTAGCCATTACGTAACTTTCTAAGAAAAAATTCTCCAAAGAGTCATTATTAATATTGATGAAACAAAGTACAACAGTTCCGTAATTATTCATGTAACACTTGTGATTGTTATCTGGTAATGTGGGTCTAACAAAAATTGCTCGCCTCATGGTTCCGTTAATGTGAATATGAATTTGGGTATAAGCAAAAGGATTTATTTATTTAATAGCTTACCGTTCATAATGCACCTGTGCGCTACCCAGATCGAAGGATCCGCCAGCTTTCTGAATCAATTTAGCCGAGATCATTGATCGATGTGCTGAAAAAAGAATCCTTTTCTGAACTTCCGTATACGTTTTGACAAAATGCGTTAAATCTTTTTCAAATACTTAATCTCTTTATTTTTCTTTAATTAACTGTCCTTCATCTTTATCACCATTTACTTTACGAATGAAAATAACCTTTTTTTACCTTGAAATAAAGATAAAAGGCTCGAAAGAAGTAAAAAGATCACATCATAAAAGAGTTGTTTGTCCAAACCGTTAGTTTCCTAGATTATTATAACCAATTCGTTAATTTCGACGATCGTTAAAGAAGTAACTGGCCAATTAGGAAGTTTTAAAACTTTTTAACGTGAGAATTCACCGGTTTCATCTAACGGTAGTGGATGTCGGTAATTTGAATGCATAAAACAAATGTTTTGAGAAAAATAGATATTACCTATTAATATACGATGATGTGACATATGTTTTTATTAAATTATGATCTTGAATATTATGGGGCAGTATTTAAAGTTTTAGTATCGTTAATTATCTGTTTCTCGCGGTGAGGGCATCGCTCTGAGTAGGAGAACCCAGACAACGAATATCTTTTTTGTTTAATGTTCTCAAGGAAAATATTTGTAGAAAAAATAAGATTCGAGAAACAGAATATCTTGTTAAGTTTACTCACAAGTTCGACACCGGCAGGGATCGTGCTTGTCCAAATAGTGGCTAAGGGTGTCCCAGCCTCCGCCCACTCGTACCATCACGTGACTCCTCAGGATCCTCACGAAGATGAGCACCTTGGTGTCTCCGATGCGATACTTGCCTTCAGAAACCCGAATCATAGGGAATTGTGTGGGACAGGTACATCGTTCCACCAGATCGCGAACCTGCCAAACAGAAAAGTAACATAACAATAAATACTGACCAATTTCTCCACGGGTGGTAGATAATAATTGGCTTTAAAATCGACTTCAGAATTTTTTTTCTCTTTCGTAAGGAGAGCGAACATTATGAAGGACGCATCCTGGAAATTCTTTAGCTTCGCAAGGAAGGCCGCTATTAAAGTCCCTATTAAGACCCCTAATAAAGCTCCATTTCACGCTTTCGAGAAATTCATTTTTCAACCGAGTCTCTTGGTTTGCTGAGATTATTATTCTCGACTGCTAGGTGGTAAAATAGCCGTCTCCAAGTCAAGAGTCACCCGATGAGTCAAGAGTTTTCGATCGTGAAAAGAATAGAAGATGTAACTAGCGAGTCACTATTTCCACTTTCTACGCCAGAAATAACTGTCTATTTTTGAGTCCCTTTTCTTTAGTCGTTTTAGGGATAGAGTGGGATGCGTGTTTTGATTTTTCATGCAGGAGAGGAATAACTAAATTATGAAATTGATAATTGATCATTGCAATTCTATGAAAAGTTGGAAAATTATTTATAATTTCAGTATCTTTTATAATACTCTAGGCGACGTGTGGGAAGTGGATTAAAAAAGCAAACTTGTATCGCATAGATCAGAATTAATAAACTAAATGTCTAACATGCGGTTTCTCGTAAATTTAAACCAAGTTCTAAAAATGCACACTTTTTATTTGAACTTTTACTAGAAACGTGGAAAATCAATAAACAAATTTATTAATTTCTTTCCTTAGAGATGTTTTCCAGAAAATATAATTAAACTCGTTCTAATGACGCTATCGTTTTCCTTTGAAGCTTTTCCTTTGATCCTCGAGATTACGAAATGCAAGGTCATTAGAGAAAACTCAGAAAACTGGAAAATCATCGATTGTTGGCTACTGATGATATTGGTTGACCTGTATGAGTGCAGCGGTCTTCTTTGATCAGTAGGTCTCATGATTAAACCGTTAGGATCGATGATTTATTCCGCCATTGAAAATTAATACTCCGACTCGACATTGCAAATAAATACCATCGTCCGAAACAATGCTAGGCAGTATATGTAGAATATAGATATATAGCATAAAGTGCAAGCATGCACCGGACTCAGGAGTGTTATTGACGTCGATCCGCGTGATATACAGCATCGATCGCCCATTGGCAAATTGTCATATTGAAAATCGGTACGCGTATGTAATACGTGTATGCCACCCGTATATTCTCGATGCAAAACATTATTGATCGTTTGGCTGCGTTATCGCGTCAAATCGGGCGCATATATCGTTTCCGTACGAACACCCACCGGCCTTTTGACACCGGCGAAATTATTTATTAGGAGCACGCGGTGCAAGTAGTCGCATACAAGATTCTTAGTCACGGACGATTGAGAAACGATCATACTAAGCCCCGCGCCAGAGCAAGAATGAAAACCAGCCTCCCTTTGCGATACGTTCGTTGTTTCTCCGTTCGCGAGCGTATTTTACAATATTTTGCAACACTTGGACTTGTCGTCGAGAGAAACTTTATGTCGCTGCGACAAGTGGTTTATTGCCCTGCAATTAACTCGACTATTTTGTCCAGCCGCCTTTAGTCTTATTCTATAAATAGTGACACTATTTATAAAATGTTGTATATGTTACTCTACGGGTTTCTTGTTTGGTGATATTTCACTTTCTCACATTATGGAATGATTTTTTCTCATGTTAGAGACACGTTACATGTTTACAGGTAGTAAAATGATTTCTATATTGACCGGAAATACTGCTGTCAAAGAAGTAAATTCTTATGGAAAGAGACATAATTTATTATTGTAGAAATAATAATTATTATTAATAATAAGAAGGTATGATGGAACTAAATATTATTAACGCTTTTAAAGACAGTAATTATGATGGAGTACTGTAGGTTATTTTATTTTTCTTTAAATCTACTCCATATTTGAGAAAATTGGGTCAAAGACGGTTATCCGATTTCTTCAAGAACCTAGATATATTTTTCTGCTACTTTAGAACCTTTTGTTCTCGTTATAAGGTTGAGAAAATCTGGATTAAATGAGAGAAAGGGGTCAAGTTTGTGGCAATGTCCAGTTGACACCTGGTGACCTTTCAGTAGCAATCGATAGACCAAAGCGGCGACTTCCTGCAACACTCATCGAGAACAATAACGACGCAAGCGTTACCCGTTTCGTTTATCGATCACGACCAATCCGATATTTGGAACGAGGTATGATGACGTAGGGCTTGAATCAGGAGTACATAGATAGAATGGCAATCAGCCTTTCATTTCCGAAATGTGTTGAACGACCATCGTCTCGTTTAAGGAAGCAGTTTAGAAAGTTTTCAGATTGAATTGCGAAATGCACATAGTAATTTAGCGAACTTGATGACCAGTTTGAAATGCCAGAAAGAGGTTTGTTATGACTTTTTATGGAAATAAGCAACACTGATGTTGTTCTCTGCATCAGTTTATTAGATGAAGTAGCAATTTACTCTGTTACATTTGTTGGCAATCTAATGAGGTGGAATGCCCAGTGAAGGAACTCCTGGAATTCCCAAGTCTTGGAAGGAATTTACTCGAGAAGCGTGGAATTTTGGTATTCAATTTAGGAACTATTGTAAGGAGTTTCTCAATTGATTAAAGTGCGCCAAGTATAAATCTTGCAGAATAATGTATTCGCTCTATCCATATTAGACTCCATGAATCCCTTAGCTACAAGAGATCAGCGGAAAATGGAAAACAATGATCTAATGTTGCCACTCCTTTTTCTTCCTAAATTATTTTGAAATCACACCTCAGCCGATTTTTTCATGCAGAATTGGAACATGATCGTCTTTTGCAAGAGCAAGTGTCGAAATCGACATTGTGGGTTTCTTTCATCATATAAAATTAGATTTGCTCACAGATGAGTTTACCATTTCCACTGGAAATTGACCAGCAGCTTGAAGCCATAATCAGCCAATCAAGTTTCTCTTTTAGGAGTTGATGCTGCACTCAAATTATAACTGGAAGCCTTGCAGTTAGTCAATTAGTTTCTAAAGAAACATACCGATTGGCCAATCGGTATGTTTCATTCTAGCGAGCGGAAGTTTCACTCTAGATAAAGATGTTCAATGATCTATTAAACTCGCACCAGAGTTGATTTGAATTCGTGTGGTCTTTGCCATTTTGGCGCCGAGGTCGGTTCTCGACCCCTTTTAGTGTCTTGGATAATAATCCACGGCCAAATGCTTTTGCAGGTTACGTTTCCTGTTGAGATGAAACAGCTCAGAAGACTCAAGTCAGTATTTGCTCTGTACACGGTAAAGCATAGCGGCACCGTGAATCGGGTGGGACAAATTGTGTGGCGCATTGCAGGTGAGCGGACAGAATGAATGGTTATGATGCTATAATGCAAGGCCGTCTCGACTTACGTAACCTAACCCAACAATACGGAATACAGATTAACAGTGTATTCGTTTAGCTTTAGGAGAATAGTATAGAGGAGACATTACAAGGGAAACAGAGAAAGAAGGATATTCCTGCACGAGGCGGGTGCGTCGTTCCACAGAATGATTGGGATCTGGGCGTGCGCACATTCGTGTTCCCGAAAAAAAAAAGGCATAGCGATAGGAGACAATCGTTCGGTAGGAATGTCCCCGCCATATCAGCGCGAGAGATTTCGCGCCGTGAAATATCCCTAACAAATACTCATTGGCGTAGAATCATCCGGTTTAGAAGAGAAAAGTGTTCCGAACGGTCGTGAAGTTGGCACCCCAACTACAAAATATCATAATTTTGTTTAATGGAGTCTTTTGGTGGTTGTTTGTTGGTATTTGAAGGCCAAAATTTGATATTTGGTGGTCAAATTTCGTGATAAAGGGGGCGATGACACCCAGAACTTAGGGTGTTACTGCACCCTTCACCTGAATTTTTAAGGTGACCAGTAAACATCAGCAAAATAGGAAAGGAGACGTGACACCTTCCCCAGTAGCTTAAAATTACTATTTTCCAATTCTAGTGCTTTCAGAGAGAAACTGGAGAAAGAATTACAATTGGAATAAAGATTAAATTACATGTGGAATATTGTTTGTTGGTTGTCAAATAATTAATAAGTATATTATATATCAATGCCTAATGTTCTACCTGGAAAGTGTGTTTCCTTTATGTTGGGAATTGTAAATGACATTCATAGTTTTCTATAGGGCTACATTGAAATTTTCATCATCTGCCTGACGTTGAAAACGTCCGACTTACGACTTCCTTGACAGTAGAGATTATTTATCTGTCATGCAAAACGCGGTTGTGATAGGCCATCGCATACATGAATTTCTTTATAAAGCATAGGTCTTAAACTAGAATTTTAACGTGAAATGTTCCTGAGCGTTGATTCTATAATAGATACTATTGTTCTCATCGGCTTTCTACTTTATGAGTCGATTTCCATCGGATCAAATTATAAAGTAACACTTTAGACATTTTAGAATTTTAGTTTTCTAAATATGCTTGTCATTCTTTATGAACATTAGTAACTTTAATCAGATTTGGTGCAATTTCAAGTATTTCTTCTGAAATACGTTATTTTTACATTCTCATCAGGGAATGTATTATTTATTTTATTAATTGTAGGTTGCTTCCAAGTTAATTGCTTCTTTCTAAAAAGAATAGTCATAACCTTTGTATTTTAAAGACATAGCCAACAATTACGAGTCTTTGACGTGCAGGAAACAAACAAAAACGAAAGTGCGGAGCCTGTTGCTTTGAGACTTTAATGATTATGTGGAGTTAATGGTTTTCTCAGCGTCGGCGCCATTGAGCACATGAATGCATCCAGCTACCAGGTACCTATTTTGTAGCGAAGATTCGTATGCACCTATGCTGCAACACATGTTCATGCAAACACGTTGTATCGCATAGGCACGCGCAGAGGTCATGTTACAAGGACCTTGGGTGGGAAGAGAAGCGTCAGAATTGTCGGGAACTGCCAAGATTAGTTTTCTTGTTACGTTAATGGACACGTTGACGCGGAAGTGCGGCGTAAACCTAGCGACCCGGCCTCAAAAGATGGAAGGATAAACAGGGATCTCTATGTATCGGTTCGTATACGGTTCAACGATCGCCTCTTTAGAACCGCGACGTTCATTGTAACCATTTTACTTGGGAAGTCATTGGGGAAGTCGCATTCTCAACGAGGCGAGTGTGTGACTCGAGTACTCGGGCCAAGAGGTCAAAGAAAACCGTGTACCCATGTCTTGATCACTTGGGCTTTGGTGTCTTTTGTCCTCTGGCGCTTCGCACGTTTGCTTCGAAACTTGCTGCGCAGTTTGACTACAACATCAATTAAAAATAAGATACTTAATCTGACCCACTTCTCTTCAGAATCAGATAACACAAATTTCTCAAAGTGTCACTACACTGTAAAAACTAGACTTTCTTTTCATTGAGGATCATCGTTGAGAACTCATTTTAACACATGCTGTATGCGAATAACGCATCAATGTGAAGTATGTAGAATAAATTAAAACCGGAAGCCCCGGAATAGGTTTTGTGGAGTTTGGCTTTGATGCCGAATCATTAGATCTATTCTTTATTGTGGATTCTGACTATGCAATTATTCCGACTTTCACAACCATAGACAGAAAATCAACCTTAGGATAGAAATTGTTCATTCTAGAAAATATTTGTCAATCCTTGAGAATATTACAAAAGGTGGATTTGATTTAAATGCAACTTTCATAAAATGGAAACGTTTCAAGACAAGCTCGTGAAGTAAATGCGTTGGTATAATACAACAAGAAGAATTACCGGCAAAACTGACAATTTTCTACGTTTATATCAGCAGCTTGTTAACCCATCATCTTTTTACTCAGATTATAATGGAAAGTGCCGCACAATTCTCGTTACGAGCTATGTTTTTGCTGAGATTCCGAATGATTGTTGCAATTTGGTGTCGTCAATGTTGATGTCAAGTGTATGATGCATTGTGTCTTGATTTTTCAGAAATGTCATTGCCAATTTTACATTTTATATAATATACGTGAATTCCCGCCGAGTTTTGGCAATTGACTGATCGATTAGCAAATGAGACGTAGCGAGAAATGATAAGAGTGTTCGCTCTAGCTACCACCATCGCAGTGTCCTCTATCCGTGGCATAAGCACGACTGGAGAAAGTGATGGAACTCGCCAAGATCCTGATGATTATCTTGGCGTTATCGATGAGAACAATCTTCTCAGACCTGTGCTGGGGGGTATATCGTGGGAAGAGGAGAAGTGATCCAGGTTTTAACCTCTGGTGTAGACTCGACCTTATATCACTCACTCGTTGATGCGTTTATGAGGCTTTTTGCGACTCCAAAGTTACCCCTATGAAGTTGCATGTAATCCATACTCTTTAGGCCCTCAGGGATCAACCACAACTTGGTTCGGATACCTCCTATGATTATACTCCAAAGGATACTGAAATTACTGAACACATCAAAGACTTACTTCCGACAAACACAGTTTAACCCAATCAATAATTATTCATTACATAACTTTGCTCTTTTTGCAAATAGAAATAAACAGTTCTTAATTGAGAGTGTTGTAAATTATCTTCAGAATCGATACCTTTTTTATGAAAATCTTTTAAATAAATCTTGAAGCCAAAAAATGTCCATATTTTGAAGTGAATTATGAATCCAATTTAAAACTAGGCGAGTGATATATCTGACTAGCTGAATAAATTCCTCTGATTAGCCTTCGTTAGTGAAGAGAAGGCCATGTTATTGAAAAAGAATCTTCCAATGAAACAGATTGTGAAAGGCTCAATCCTGAAAAAAATTGCAGCACATTATCATTGCATACCTCCGCCACAATGTAGCGTGATCTGGCAGGTTATCCGGATCATGAAAAATAAGATAAAAATTATCAAAATCGAAGTAATTGGAGTCCATATTAGACCAATGAGTAATTTCAGCTGATTATTATTAGAGAAATGCATTAAGAGTGCTTTCTTAAACGACCACAAACAACCTGCAATCTGGTCCGATTACTAGAGAGCTCTATAATGTCTCATTTTCTCTTGATACGCTAATTTCGTCAATTTTACGCAGTCAGTCTTGTCATTCGAAGGAAACATTTCTCCGAATGTAATTCCTGGGCAAATCACTATGTTAGTATAATCAATAGTTGGAGTTCCTCTACTCTACGTGAACCATTGAATTAACTCTCGAATGCCTTCCAAGGGGCGGGGGCGTCGCACTGCGGCAGTCTTTGATTTAGATGCGATACGTCAAAAGCATCCAGCTACTCTTTCTTTTCGATTCGCGAGATTAGACAAAGATGGAGTATCTCAAAGTGAGAGACAGAGATTGTGAAAAGAGGGGTGGTCGAGGAAAAAGAGGAAGTACAATACATAAATTAAGAGGGAAGGAACTCACTAATTAGGATCGGTGCATTGATAAATCGAAGCGATTATTAAAAGTCGCTCGAACTCGAAGGAGTGGCCCGCCCACATAACCCTTTTCTTTCGCACTCGTTATTGCGCCTTTTTTCTCTTTTGTTTACATCTCTCGTGTTGGCGGGAAACGTTAACAAAACATCTCGGCTCAAAACATACGTTTAGCAAAGATGAAACTGGTAATTAGTTGAGTTGAAGTGCTACTTTCCCACGATACTTAAAAAATGAGCCGGTCCATCGATTTTTAAACAATTACTTAGAAGATTGTAGACTTTTACAGAGATGAGTTGCTAAAGAGAGGAAATTGTTTCCATTCAATTAATGTCATTCTATAGAATGACATCAATTTTTGTATGTTTGTAATCATTAATAACGTATTTTCTCTGATTGAAAGTTGCGAGAATCACCTAAGTGATTCTACATTGAAGGACGTATTGCCTAAGCAAGAATGCACATTCATTAAACTTCTATAGATTTTTAAAAAGCCTTATTTATGAGACGTTATTAAAACGGTTGTAACAAGTGTTTTAATTTTATAAACCGCTTGACGCATTGACTTGCAAAACTTATGCTTTAAAGCCGGTACCCTTTTCTCTGCATGACTTCCTCCGCGATTTCTTGCAAATCAACTGACTCTTGGGCGGAGAAAGCGAAAACACGAGAAAATCTGAATATTGAATATTATTATAACTAGTTTGTCACTTGAGGTGTGCGTAAGAACCTGTCGATAAAATCAGGTGTACTACTGGCAAAGTCCAAGTAGCAAGAAGCGCCTGCTCAAAAATCTTTGAAATATTTTAGAAAGAGAAATTTTAGTGAAGGAATGTAGCGATAGGATATCGATTTCTCGATAAGAATGAGTTGGCTTCCGGGTATCCTTATTGAGACCAACTGTAGTCTACTTTACGAATCTTATCTGGGGGTTCCTGTTTCTGTTCGAAAGGCGATTCTACACAGTTATGGTTATCAGTTTCTGTCTCGAAAAATATGCCGACTGGACAACGATAACTTGTGTGTATCTTATTTTCGTGGCAGATCGACAAATACAATTTTTTTTTCGACTAGTGCATGTATTACTGGACGTTAACATAGCAACGGTGTCGCATCCGGTTCAATAAGCATACAATGGAAAACGCGGATATGCTGGTCACAGAGGGATGACCATTTAATGAAGGACTTTGATGCCATGTCGAAATTGTAACTTCAAATCATTCAAGTGCCTTTTGTTTTGCGTAATTGATTTTCTGGGCAGCACTTTTACGACTTATTTTCAGTCTGACACTTTTCATTTCGAATGTCATTTAAACTTTTGGACGAGGGATTTTAGGACCATTCTTTTTTTTTATTGAAGATCTTCGGCTTTAAGTTTTAAGGTATTTGAGAGTCAAGGCAATATCACGGGCTTTTCTTGCGCAGCTTTCCGGAGGTCGTCCCGGCGCCGGCCTCTCTGCAATCAATACCACGCAAAGGTTCTGCAAGCTCGAAACTCAGCTGTTTATTTGTATTCCGTGCACTCGATTTCCAATCCTGGAAGCTAAACCGCAAGCTCACATGGCATTTGTTGCCAAAAAGTTTGCCAAAGCGTCTATAGTTGTCTAAAGTTGATAATTATTATTGAGATAAAACGAGAGACAATTCTATACAGTGTTGCAGTTTTTCGTCGATGGTTTTTCATTCGTAGGATTTCCTCGCGCTTGCGCTTGGCAAAATTTAACATTTTAAATTCCTTCTTATGAAAAAGAATTCGTATACATAGTAATAAATCCCTCGGTTCCCTCAGGCCATCCAGATTTATCGTAAATTATGACCCTATCCTTTCAACCAATAAACTTGAACGAGACATCTAGTAAACTTGAAACCTTTTGCTCCTCCTTTCCGGCTCGAAAAAATATCTCTAATAGTAGGTTGAAACATGATGATTCCTTTTTAAAGTGCTCAATAAGAACTACATTGTTATTATAATTTGTGAAGGGTAAATTATGCCTGTAATCCAATATACGTTAAATATTATTACACATTTTTCTCTTGGGTGGTTATCATTATTTCTCAATCATAATCCTTCTCTCATTATATTTATTTTTAATACCATTTTCGCTTAACGAGCCCTCGGCGATCATAGGGTGCAAGTAACTATACGAAGTAACCAGTTTCTCGATACCTTAAAAAAGAATGTAAATAAAGTGAGGAATGGTCGATCTTTATATCAGCGGCTTATTACCCCTTGGTTCTCTTTTATTATTGTATCTTACCAGACAAGCTGGTACCGGAATGTCTTGTTTCTGGTCAGCGCACCCGGTTGTCAAGCTTCCAGGTAATCAACGACGTTTAGAAGCACTTGAAGTGTACTTTATTGGAATAACCTAGATGCCACGATCGAAGATATTAAGAAGGTGTCTTGCGGAACTTTCTCGAGCTTCTTATGAAAATTGCATCCATGAAAGTGATGCTCCATAATTGAGAAAGACACTTTTCTATTAGGAGGTTTCTCAACCGAGTTTATTGGTTCTATAGAATTGTATGTTGAAATTTTATATTTGGATTTCAGAAAAGACAGATCTGCACTTTAGGGATTTCAAGTACATACTCCATAAACTAGAGTAGAGGGAAAAGTAGTAAAATGTGGAATAAGAGTTTGTGGAATCGGTAAAGCACCAGGTCCACTTTTATCCCTCATAGGTAGGGAAGTAATGTAGGTCGCTTGGCACCCTGCCGCTCAACCCTTACGTGTACTCTTCAGGGGATTGAAGAGGAAGAGAGTTGCAATTTTCATTGTTCAGTGGCTCAAGAGCTTTTTAAAAAGTGGAAGACCTTCATCAGGTCATTAGGCCTCTGGGCTATCTTAAATTTCTCTTGATAAATGAATTCTCTGTTCAATGTTATCTTCAGCAAACAACCATTGTAATAATCTCTATTTTGAGAGCTCACCTGACTTGACAATTTATTGTGCATTTCCAGGTTGTATTTTAGTCGCACAGCTGCTTGCGTGTGCATCAACTATTTATAAGGTGAGAACTATCTGGTAGGAAATTCGATACAATGACACAACTTCCCAATTTTCGTGCAGACTAATTTGTAACTTCTGATGATTGAGAACTGAGCTTTTTTATGTTTATCTTCTGGTTAACATTGGATAATTATCGATTAAGTTTGAACCGTTGGAGCAAGCGGGACGTCGGTATTAAATTTCTGACCCATTTCTCTCTCAATAAATAGTGATTAGCTAAGACTGAGAGACCGCAGCTAGACCTTGCACGGCTCGGTAGCCTTCTCTCAGTGCTCTCAGGCTAATTGTACGTAATAACTAAAAGGCCGTCAATACCTCGAGTACCTTTTATGGCATTCTATGGACGCATGAGCGAGCTTCTCCAGATAAGAAGAGTTTCATGCTCTTTCAAAATAAACCCATAGCTAACTACAGCGTAATTACTCTATAAATAGATCCCGCCTTGGTTTCTCATTGAGTCAGCGATTTTCCATCAATTGTTCCTACACCCTGTTCTCATGCAATATCCCATTCCAGGATCGTCTTTCAAGAATGATCAAACAACCTTCAACATCCTCAAAATGGAAGATTAACAATTATTATTTTTTTTCTTAACAAGGACAATTTTATTTTGGAGAAAGAAAATTAACAATCCTTATTATTATTGTCTCCTGAAACAAATTACTACTGTAATTGGATATCTGTGGACTCTGTTGATCAATTTAATTTGTGTGCAGGAGAAGATTAGTAGGCGTTTTGGTAACAATGGTGAGTTGGGAGGTGAAATAAAGCCATAATTGTTTCATTGTGCCACAAATTTGTCACGTCGACTGGCACCCTATATATTGTGTGCAAGAAGGGACCTGAATTCTCGCTGGAGATAAGGCAGACTGATTCATAGCGTTATTTAGAGCTTAGCGATGCCTCGAAAATTCGCCTCGAGCCATTTAGTCATTGCCGCATTATATTTAGCGAATGGCCAGGCAAAGAGAGAATTTCCGCGTTAACATTTTCCGTGGTGCTATTTCTCGGAAAATTGACTCAGAGGTCTACCTGATTTGAGTGTTTGTTCAAGGAACAGCTCCTAAAGGAGTAAAACAATTACTGTACTTGTATTTCCTATAATGGCTTATAGATATTTATGACCATAGTCTTGTGAGAAAAAAATTCTTGAACACGTAAGACAAAGAATATTAAGGGAATGCAAAATTATAAAGAATATTGAGTCGCTAACATAATAATCTTATCGTTTCAAATTTTCAGATTAATAATTCGATGAAAGACTTCTATATTAGTGCTTGTAGATAATTAATTAACGAAACGCGTTAATTATGAAGTCTAGCGCGCTATTAGATATATAATTGCCTTACTTTCTCAAGAGATTAAACTCGTTATTTGAATTACTCCATATTACCGTAAATAGAGTGACATTTGATTAGTGTAGTGAGAGTTCCTGATAAAATAATCAAGCAACGGGTATCATAATTCTCGCCAAGTTTAAAAGCGTACCTTTGGTAAATTAAAAAATTTGCCATCTTGCTTAAAACGCTGCTAACATTATCCTGTCATAAATTATCTATTGAGTGAGAGAAATAGATTCTAACCGGTATTATAAATTATATTGAACGTTAAGCATTGCAGCTGTGTTTAAGAGTGTTTACTACACCGTTGGCGTTATCTCTAACGCTGTAGTAATTTAATAACTAATTTATAAAACTTGTAGTTTTCACGATTTACGTTTTTCGTGACTTGTAAACAATTATTTTATAGATTTATTCTATTGCATAAGTAAAGTAGCATTTCACTTTTAGTGTTTGATTAAGGAGTTAAAAGAAAGTATTGTTATAAGAAAAAGTCATGTAAATATAGAAAGTAAATTCATAAAAGTTGGACGAAAATAAATGTCAATATTGTCCCTTCCTGATGTGGAGGTGTGGACTATGGAGTACCGAGACTTCACTCCCCGGCTTTCAATTGACAGTTCTATTCAGATAGAATGTCAATTCAACGTTATCAGATCTTCATTGCACCTTTTCTTTATACTATATTTGTATCAAATACAAACACGTCCAATCGTTGATCGCTCGAAACGATCGACGTGTGATGCGTTAAAAAACGAAGGTATGTTTCTTTAAAGAATTTAAAGTCATCATTCCATTCATGAAACGTGCGTTCCCATTGGTCACGCTCAATTTACTATGCATCTACTTTATTTTTTCAATTCAGTCATCATTTCTCTTATTTACTGTTTAAATTCATTTTGCTGCAATTGAATAATATTTCCCATAAAATACTTAACCTTAATACCATATTTTCTTCCAATAGACATGATATCATTGCTTTAATGAAGCAATCTTCATGAATAAAAAAAATCCAGACATAAAATATTTTTTATAGACAACTGAAGTGTACAAAAAGTGCAAAATATTCCAGTTTCACAGGATAGCTGTTAATAAGGTGACTAAGTTCATTTGCGTAGTTACTGCATAGTTAGAGCTTTTCAGTAATAGGCGAACACTTACGATTGCTTATCGAATAAAATTGAGGAGACTTATAATCGGCTTTACTCTTTAAGCCGATTCGTTTAAACAAAAAACAGAAAGAAAAACTTGTATTGAGTTTATGAAGCGGTTTATAGATTCAAAAAAATTGTCGTAAGCCTCCGGCTAAGAATAAAAGTGTACAAAATCACTTGATTAGGCTTACAATGTTTAATTTACAATTTTCTTTTGTTTTCAATTTAATTTTATATCGAGATATCTGCCTTTTTCAATAAAATGTAACGTTCTTGTAATCGAAGATAAAAGTCCTTAAAGGAAACTCCCATAGACTTTGCGCTTGAACTTGACACGAAACGGGCCAACGTCGATCAATACGAGCTTTCGACGCTTGCGAGCCCAAAGCTCGCCTGCAAAGCCAATGGCTTTCGCTTGTAAGCTTCACGGGAGATTCCATAAGAATTGCTATCGCTAACGAAAATTTCCATAGAATGACACGCAAACGCGAATTGTTCATCCTGAATGTCTAGACGAATTGATTTTTGCTTTTTCAGAGAAACGTTGTTCTCGAATTCTATTTTATGATCCAATGAACAGTAAAGATATGTACGTTAAAGATTCACAATAAAGATTCGTTGTTGATTTAAGCTTTGCGCTTTCATTAAATTATAAGAAATAACCAAGGTAACTATAATAAAATGTAACTGATTGAAGTATCTCTGCATAATGATTGTGAAATCATCACGGTAATATTCTTCTTAGGATAGAGATGTTTAATTAATTTTACTGCAAATCTTCATTTAATAAAAGTGAAAATGGCTGAGTTTATCAAGAGATAATACCCATGTCCGTATTCGGAATAAAGAGGGATTTGTTTTCCAACTCTCAGTAACACATGAGCGATATCTAAGTTACAAGAACATTACAGATCTCATTTGGTCGAACTAAGAATTCCCAGGCTTCCCTGGTTTACTTTCTAGAAATATAAGTAAAGCGAAATAATAAGAACTCCGTTTGCATTTGACTATTTAGAGTCTCTCTTAAGTTCTCATACGTAAATTCATGTAGCGGTTCTCGAGAGTTGTAAAAAAGAGTCGTTAAGAACGTAAGGGGCCAAAAACATTTCACGCATCCTACGTTAAGCGAAACTTCGTGTTCAGTTGATGTAAGAGCCTTTACGACAATATCTGGAAACTTCAAGTCCTTCACCTTTTGCATTTTGATCTGAGCATTTGGCTTCTTTAATACATTTTTGTGTACATGTCTTCTATCAATGTTTACCTGTTTCTGTCGATTGATTATCTTATCTTTAGATACACAAAGTTTCAAAATCCTTGGAATAGCTCATCTCTTTTTTCTAGAAAAAAAAAATATATATTTTTCTGGGACAGTATTTTTCTGGAAACATACCAACTGATCGATTATGAGTAAACGTATTGTGCAAAGATGTATCGATCCTCAATGATG
Organism: Synergus magnus; assembly: GCA_032275165.1. NCBI lineage: Eukaryota > Metazoa > Arthropoda > Insecta > Hymenoptera > Cynipidae > Synergus > Synergus magnus. The sequence goes on from JAUESH010000024.1 coordinate 10,569,245, forward strand.
ACTCACTGTACACATTAGGTATGGCAGAATAAAATCTTACTCTATCGTGATAAGATAATACGTAAGATTTCCCGAGTAAACCTTACATGAGGTTATTCTTACGCGTATCGTTATCGTAAGGACGAATGTTTTTGTCTTTTTAATGAATGATTAGATAAACCTTGTCGCGGAAGTATCTTTGAAGCATGTCAAACACGAGACTTCAATGAGAACATGCATTGCCCATTAAGTTTTAAACTTTAAACCTTATCTTTTTCTATCATTGCCAAAATCTCGCTCCAATGACAGATGGAACAGTACACAAATTGCACAATACACAAATTGAAATAATTTTCGGTAAAAGGAAAGTATGTGCTAGTAATTGAAGTTTTCTCGTAAAAGTGTGTTGAACAAAGATTTTTTTGGTATGAAGTTGCGATTGCAGCTGCAAGTCACACGCTTTTATTCGAGCTCGACGTTCATCGTCCGTTTTTTAATGAGCATGCTTGTTTTTCTCCTTTTTCGATCCCTTTTTGTCTTCCCTTTCTGATTCTCTTCTCCCCCTTTTCTTTCCTCGTGCTATTGGAATCGTGAATGAAAGAAAGCAGAATTTCCTGAATTCTTCTGTTTGTGTGTAATCATTCTACGACTGCATGATAAAATTTGCGTAGGTCTAACGCCTTCTGAATTAAAAGTAGAATGTACGAGTTTATGAAAGTGTGTGTTGTTTTTAAAGGTTGGTTGAAAAGTCGTCACAAATGCCTAGCGAATGAAGTAATTACTATAAACTATATAGAATATATATTTTATATATATATAAAATCTCTTTCTTCGCAGTATTCCGAGATTAATCAAATCTCCCCCTGAAGTATCTTAGATTCTGGATTATAAGCGAGGAGACCTAATAAAAACAAAGAAAACCCGCTGACGCAATTGCAAACTGTCAATAAAAACGCACGGCTACGTTATAGCTGTCGCGCTTTTCGTGCCGACTCTATCTCCCTGTAACTGACGCGGTTTCTTATTATATGGCTTAAGTTAATTGCCCGTGCGCGGATCGATTCGAGATCTTCGATTTCATCTGAAATCCGGTATACCTACACACCAAGAGGAGTTGTCGCAATAGATTGGCCATATGTAAAGCGGCCATATAATAGCCGTCTCGCGTGCCTCGCTGATACTTCTTTCGATTGGTAACGAGCCCGGCTATAACTTTTACACCGGTCTTTTATCGAGAGCTTCTTTGCGTACTCAATATCCCCGTATCTATCGGCCAGCAAGTTAGCAGCCACTAGCAACCCTGGCAAAAAATCTCGAATTCCTACGTGAGTCGACGCATGCCGGCTTTATCTCAAAACCTTCGTCGGCACCTTGTCAATTCGAAAACGCTTCGGGTTAAGGATATAGACCCTCGCTTAAGGATAAGACATCGTTCGCGAATGTCGGCTAGAGGAAAATTAGAAGCGATCGCTATAAAGAGCAGAAACAAGGGACGAAGGGAGGGGAGAAAGTGGCTCTCTAATTGTAAGCCCTAAGGCGTTTAGTTCATGACAGTAATAATATCGAAGATAGCAAAGTCTGATTGTGGCACGGGCATGATTAATCGGTGCATTGAGTCGTGCGCTCGCGACAGTCAAACGCCAACGTAATTATTGTAGAATGAATTCACGAGGTGGATGCATTGAGGCACCCTTTTGGTTAAAAATCCGGGAGTAGAGTCACCGCGTTCGAAACCGTTCTAAGGCGCCGATCGAGAGTGGCCCGAGGCGATATCACGCCTGTCCCACGCCGATAAAACTTGAGCATTGTCTTTTGCCAAGTCAAAGCACACTCTTGACCCGAGCTCTAGAGCCGCGCTCTCGATCCCATTGTGCTAGATCGACATCGTGTCGCGTCGCGTGGCGTGTGACGTTATTGATTACCACGTTTCTCACAGACCTCTCTCGATTAGCGAGAACCTAATAGAAAAAATCGCGAAATAATGAAGCACATCGATACTCGTGCGCCTGGGAGATTAATCCCGGGTTCTGATCGCCTTTGATCTTTGAGAAACCGACTCGTTCTGGAAATTTGAGTCAGGAGAATTGTAAGGATGATGAAGCAGCGGAAAATCATTCATCGCATTCGTGTGAACTAATCAGCAGATTGTATGACCGTGACTTTTGTTGTTTACTCAAGTGCTCGTTTGATGGAACTTTGTTTTCTCATAAAGGAAGCATAAAAAATCTTCACATTCTCATGACGCGCAATACAATTCGATAATTCTTTCGAAAGTTATCATGCCCACAGACGACGGACGCCTACGGACAACAGACAGACACTGGCACAAAAAAAAAACCGTTTTTTTCACATGGAGGATCTCAAAATGTGGAGATTTGATGAAAACTTACATTTGGAGATTAAAATTATGGCCTCATTGTATAAAAATTGTCTATCACCTTTTCACTAAGAGTTCCAAAGATTTTTCATCATCAAACTGTTCGCTAAATATTTTTGTAGCGATGCGTATAATCATGAAAAGATACTCACCATTTCGTCAAGGCTCTTGAGATCGTTGGTGACAATCTGCGGTTGGGGTCCGTAGATAAGACAAGGTTCTTCCTGTTGCATATCAGCGAACTCATCGTCGCTGTCATCGTTGTTGGTCCCGTTGGTAGCTTTGTTTTCAGCGGCGATTTCTCTGTCGATTTGTCGCTCCATTTGGACCAACATAGGGGCCAACATGCCAAATTTGGCACCACGTCTAGCCACTTCCAGCAGGCAGAGTATCACGTGCCGCTCGTTCTTACGCATTATCAAGTCATCAGTCTCGAAGAGCAGGCACTCGATGATACCCAGACTGTTGCGGCACCAGCTGATGAAGTTGGATACGTTGTCCCGAGCAAAGAATGTGCCGGCCTTCGCGTTTGTCAGAAAAGCCACGTCGCTCAACTGGCTCATTGGGACTGCCAGAGATGAGGTTATCGAGCGTGTCATGATCTTTCGTGCCTGCCGCCTCGCCACATACTCACCGGCTGATTTTCGCACGTTGTTCGCGTGCTGAAATCAAAAAGAAGCCGCTCATTTAATAGACATCCTTTGTAAATTTAGATTTTCAATCAGACAAGTGACTTTTGCTTTTAAAGTTCGCTCAAGATGGAAAATATAATTGCTTGTACCTTGGAGATTTTCTCTACTAACTCTAAGTTATTAACACACTGGAAAGGTGAAAGAGAATATGCCCTTTCTATCGTTATTACTTCAATTAATTCTGTATAGATGTTATTGATCAATAATTTGATTTACTATCAAGACAATTGCATCGTTTACTTAAATTATTACATATATTGAATCTAAATAATAGCTAACAACCCAAATTCATCACTTATTCAACACATCAAAATTCACTTAGAAGAAAACATCTGAAACTTGATTAATTGAAGACGAATTCTAATACACGATTTATTGCATCCTATACTTTCTAAACAAGCGTCTTCTTACTTTAAATAAATTATTCATCAAAATGAAAAAAGTGTTTAAGCTGACACACTTGTTTGAAAGCATCAATTTCTTATACACATTTCCTATACTTGTTTCTCGACAGAAAACTAATCGATGACCACTTGTGAAATCCGTCTCTTATAAGAACTGTTACGAACATACATAGTGTCGACAAGAGGATTAATTTTTTTTTCAAAAGTGGAATGCGCCTTACGGGAACTTGGTATAAAATAATCCTTAATTGATTAAATTTTCGTAATTGAATCCTACTAGTTGCATCTATGTCGATTCAGTTAGTAAGCTTGTGCTTAAGATCATGTTCCTTTATATCTTCTTCTACGAGCCTTCGATCCGGCAGCTTTTTTACTGGTAACGAGCCTGCGCGTAGAAAATAGGTGGACATGGCTATTAATTATTTGGTAGCGAGCCGACGTCCTGTCTTTTCATACGACAGCCTTTCACCGTGCACGATCTGGTAGGCTTCTGCTAACGCAATGCTTCGATCCTTTACAGTATAATCAAAGGCTTCCCCGAAAGGCAAAAATATTTTGAATCAAATGCAACCTTTGAAAAGCTACACAGGCGCAGTTGCACGGTAAAGGCATCAATTAAACTAATTAAACTAATTAAATGTAGCTGATCCAAAATTAGAAAAGTGGGCTTCAAACTGATCTACGTCACTAAAAAGGTGTCAAGAGTAGCCATTTTTTATAAGTAACCAAAAAGCGACAGTCATTTTTTACCTGCTCTTTATCAATCAAAGCACACATTAATACACAGAAAAAAATGAAATGGTTGCAGTCGCCAATTGAAATTAACTGTCGCTAAAAATTTAGAACTGGTAGCTAAAATATTCGCTGTCCCAGTTCGCTGTCCTTAATTAACTGTGGTAGTGAATATTTAGCTACTGCAGCCAATTATTTTTTTCCACATATCTACTTTGATATTGATAGCATTTTTTAATTATTTAACGAAGTAAAAAATGTATGCTGCACATTGAAAAAGTACGTGAGAAATGAGCTAGTTTGCATTGTCTGCAACCATGTGCCCACACATTTGCTCTAACATTGTCCTGCATTCTCACGCAACTGACAATGAGAGTAAACGCCTGATTGATATAGAGAATACTGCCTCGATTCTGACGAGGAAACGCCGGATGATCAATTTATATCGAGTACTTCTAAGATATGCAACAGTTGAGCAACTAAGATTACGAGATCAAACTAACCGCAGTTATGTTTGGATAGAAAAGGCGTACTCAACTAGTACGTAACTTTTCAGTCCATTCAAGTGTCTGGGAGCACTCTTTTATCTACTGAAAACACTGAGGAAACACTCGAAGTGCTCTCTCAATGCTGCGATATTTAATGTGATTCTTACATGTGTTGTGGGCTGTATGATATAATAAGAGAAACATGACATGATAGAACATTCAAATATCTCTCTTAAATGCTATTATCTGTTGAAATTTTCATAAATAAGCGTTATCTTTCTAAAAATACATTCATCACGTCCAATTTAAACTCAAGTCCTTCGTCAGGCTTTTAAGATGCACGTTTTATCCCAATTCCAATTAAGAAATATGTAATCAAGTCCCATTTCCAAAAAATATGCTGATTGCATGAGAAGAGTTCGAAGACATAAATTCTGTGAGTTTGCTGATTTGATTCGGCTAATTTCATTATCCCCGGACGTCTCTGATTTACAAAATGTTAATGAGAATTCCTTAAAAATTATTTATCGAGAACTCTCTTCTGAATATGGCCCTGAGCAATTATTTTCCCAGCAAAAATTTCCTCATTTTTACGACGCCTATAAAAATCATTCTTCCCTGAATCACTCATAATTTTCTGTAGACTTAATTTTGTCAATTCATTACTGGACGAAAAAACTTGCTCACAAAATTATAGCCTCGCAAATATATATATAAAGTATTATCGCTTATAAAATGAACCCGCATTTTTTGTAAGGTACTTTTTAAAATTTGAGTTTTGGAGATGAATTTATGGATCGTTCAATAAAGTTCGACGTAGTTCGCTCGTCAGTTAAAAATTTCAAACCATTTTAAGAATTTTAAGTTGTTCGATTTATGTAATGCACACGTGGGTCCCATACGGCTTGGGGGATTTATATTTACGTACGGGTTAGTGTATGAACGTGTGTGTATTGTATATATTTGTATGTTTTAAGAGCGTATTCACATTTACATACACCCATCGAGAGTCATATCTAACGGCATCCGGCCTTGGCAAGCCAACTTCAATTTGTCCCAAGGGATAATCGAGATTAGGAAAGTGGCAACCCGCCACGCCATATCGAGATGTTAACCACTTGGAGAATAATAGTAATCTACGGGCTCCAAAGGGCTAAAAAGGTGCTCAACCACTTTCACAAGCAATTTGTTTTATTATTTTCATATCAATATGATTGCATCCGATACTATAATTTTATCATTTCATTTATCACTCTGTTATCTCATACAGTTTTTATAAATGATATGAATCAACTTTTAAGAATATTTATGTTGCTTTGAAGTTCATCTTTCATTTCTACAATCTACTTTTGATTGGAAATTGAACTGAACTTTCTATTAAGTCAATAAAGTAAGGAGTGTTGAACTATTATATGTATCTTTAACAATGAACACCTGTGGTAGAATAACATCTTCTATTTTTAAATTCCTTACGCTTGGTTACACTCCGTGGAGCGTTTACCCGATTTCCTCAGCTCTTATTTATACAACTCATTATTCATATCGACTACAGGCCTCACTATCTTCGTTATTCAAAGAATTGTCAACAGAGAGTCTTCCTCGAAGATAACGAGGCAAAGTTCCGAGTTGATTCAATTGTCTCTAATTTAAAACTTATTTCCTAATTTAAAGACATCTAAAACTCAAATTATTTCCATTGCAAATGTAGAGGACTTCTTTTAAAGCTTCATGATTATAAGTCGTTAGCAAGCTTTTAAATTTGATCTTGCAAGCTTTAAAGGCTAAAAGATTCTAATTTGAGAATCTTTTTAGCTTTACAGAGATATCCTTAATCACTCCAGTTTCTGAGTAATAAAAAAGGACATCTTTGATGATTACTGGCACGAAAGAAACACGTAATTCAGCGCGTGAAAGCACAAGTCCTCGCCTCGTATATTATCCAGTCTCTTAGTGGTTGGCGGGAGGCATCGAGATAAATTTATTACGATCTGAGAAGCACTGCTCAAGAGAGAATGAGAAATAGGAGCACATATGGTAATATGGGCTGCAGATGAATTGACGGCAGGATGTCACATTATGTGGCCTATGACCCTCCTATCATCTCTACCACGCACTCTGACGATTGCGACTAATGAAAACGGCCGTTGCACACTAAATTATAAATTAAAACGAACCATCAACGCATTAAGGGGCGTCGTTACAGTGTTATAAAGCAGATCACCAATTGCAGAGAAAAGCAACTTGAAACTTTCAACAAATATGCCTGGCTAACAAACGCATCTGCTGTGTCTACAAAATGTATAGATAAATGGAGATGGTCATAAATATGTCATTATTCTTTTTTTTACTATCGATTATTCTCTGCAATTTTCTTGGGCCATAATTCGGCAATTACTAAACAAAATCGAGATTGCTATAGAGTCTTGACATTTTACCAATATAGTGTGGCGTGCGCTTTCTCTGCACGTGTTTGGCAGAAGTTTTCCACTTCCTTCAAACTCAATAAGTTTTCAGTTTTTG
>JAUESH010000024.1:10576536-10586576 GCA_032275165.1 Synergus magnus
TTGAAATGTAATGATAACTTTTGGCTTTTAGTTATTCATATTTTAACAGAGTTCTTTAAAAAAGAAGTGTTTTTCGAGTAGTGAAAGTGTATCAACTTTTTGAAAAAAGTCATAGTGATGTAAGTAGCTAACTAAACTAAAAACAAATTCTTTCATAGTTGCTTAAATTTTGAAGTCGTTTATTTTATAACACTGAACATTAAAAACTTTCAATTGTGAACGTTTCTAACTTTGAATTGTTCCTTTTTGAAATTTTTAATTGTTCCTAGCTGTAACCAAATAGGACTTTACGTCTGAAGACGTAGTTTAATGTCTTCTTCAAATTCGCGCGCCAAATTGATTGACAAATAAGTTTAGTGCACTACGCATGAAGTTAGCCGAAATCCATGTCCTTTTTAGAATAGGAATCTTCAGAATATAGAAACGCTGCAGCCTTTTTAAAATAATTGACAATTATTTTTATCCGCCGATTGTTGAAAGAAAAAACAATAAAACTGAAAGTGCCAACTGCTGTTACCGAAGAATCGAACCGGCAAATAACGGAATTTTTTGCGAAGATTTGACTGGCTATCATAATTATAGATTTCACAAGTAAATAATGACAGTTGTTATTGATAATCTTCGTCGAGAATAAATTTCTCGTATCCCGTTTCTTTGTGCTTGTTCTTCGCTCTCATCGGTGCAAAATTTTTATGAATACCTTCTACTATTGGACAGATATTATCAGCCCATAAATTGTAAAAATTGCATTTTACGTCTATCCCACTCATGGGACTCGGTGCAAACTATGAAGTCATAAAAATTGACATTATCACTGTCTCTTTCTTCATGGTTGAAAGGTACAGCAAAGATCAGTGGCGAAGCAAATCTTATCGAACGGTGTAAACGTAGTGTAAAGCAAGCGCGCTTTATTATCGTCCCTCGTAAAGTCACGCTGTATATGCTAAACATGGTCCCCATTAAAATGCCATAGAGTATGGTGTACGTTGTATATCTATAATAATATATAATATATAATATGTACATAAAGACAACGACAGTCAGCTGCAAGAAGTTGACTTTCTCCGAGTCAACTTGCGCACTTATCGTCCTGCCTACTCTAAATATTTCTAAGTCATGAATTTATAACGCGCCGATCGTGGGGCCCGTTAATAGCGGTCGGGCCTGGAACTTGCGGGCCTATGCACTTGGGCCTTTTCTCATGGCACGATCTTGTATGCAACCGAAGATGGACAGCGTCAGATACTGAGATTTTATCTTCGTATGAGAACCGGGAGAATGTGTTGACACGAAAAAGAAGCAAAAACAAACAATCGCTGCTTAATGGAAGGAAAAAGAGTCGGGTGCTTGAGTTTTAAAGAAAGTGAGATTCTGTTTTGACATTTGAAACGGTATTGCCGAAATTAAGATGATTATCTGTATAAAGGTCGTTAGCCTTTTATGAATTTCATGAATCAAGGAGAAAAGATACAACAATCTTTTACTTCTTATAATTTCCTTCTTAGCACATTGAAGAATCTTGGAAAGACTTTTAAGTAATAACTGATATTTATTTTTGAGGTGAACGCACCTTTCTCAAATATGAGAACCAATCGCTTATTGTGACGCGTGCTTCACATAACGAAGCACATTGGCGTATGTGACGCATAAGCATAAGGATGTCTCAACGTTACTTGTCTGGGGAGAGAGGAAGAAGGATGTGTATGACGTCCAACGGAAATTCGTGGCAAGAATGTCCAATCGGCCCCTACTCGTATAAATGGAAGAAGAAATAAAGAACAAGAAAAGGTTTTTTCGTTTCAATTGAAATGCGAGTAATGTACGACCTGACGGTAGAAAAGGGAGGAGGAACCTAGGGTGATTTCTTTACTTTTCTCTGCTTTTTCTCTTTCAAACTTCCTCGTAACTATGCTTTTAACATCTAGACGTGCTCAATAGCGCGAACCCGGAAACTGAAGGGTTAAAGACCTTATATATTCTTATAACACGAATTCTCAATAACAAAGGGACTCCATATCCTCCACTTTTTATAAAATCATACTTCTTATTCACATGTCTCACAACTGTATGCCTACACTTCCTTAATTCATAATTAATCAAAAAGTTTAGTGTTTTATTTTGGGATCACAATTAGGCAAAAGTTTCGACTTGTTCCTTCCACTCTGTGTAGACATCTAAATTTCTAATTTTAACCTCAAAGTATCCACAACAGCTGCTAAACGTAAGGAAAGGAGGATACTTTTTCGTTGAATGTTCAATGTTCGTTTTAAGGGTTCCTGGTAAAGTGAAGCTTCACGAGAAAAGCGATATTGACAACTGACGTTTCCTATTGTGCGGTTCCCTCGCTTCCCTGAGAGTGTTTACAATCATTAGACTTTATTTGAAATTTGAGAGATTTACGAGAGAGCGTGAACGCGGAATTTCCTTCTATTCGTGCGTATGCTCCGTGACGATCGCGCCATTGAGAATGCAGCCTTGCATGGAAGTAGTAGTAGACAGTCGATTCGCGAGGCCGTTTGCTGCCCGATGCAATAAGACTTTCACCGATCTACGACGAGTCGAAGTCGTAAGTGTCGTCTTTCAAGGAAACACCCTTTGACACTCATATTCACGGGAAAATTTAAACTTTTTCTTCCTCATAGAGGAAGATTTATTTTCACTTAAGTTTTCGTGTCCAATTTTTTGACGTATTTAATATTTCTGTAGCTTAATATTTCTGTGGCTTAATATCTAAATCACTTTCAGAACAAATTATTGACAAGTATCAGTAAATCACTTCTGGTTTGCAAATTATGCAAAAACATCATATCGACGGTCACCGACCACAAAATGCTAACTCAAAACTGTTGTGTTAAATAATGCTATCTCGTCTTCAATGAAACAAGAATCCAATCGAAAGATTCGGGTAAAACAATTTTAATTGAAACCGAATCTTTCGATTGGATTCTTGTTTCATTAAAGACGAGATAGCATTATTTAACACAACAGTTTTGAGTTAGCATTTTGTGGTCGGTGACCGTCGATATGGTACTAAATTTTAGAATCCGTAACGAAATACTCACTTTGCATAAAGCGACTCCAGTGTCAAGTCTGTCCATGAAATTGTCCAGGTTGATTCTCAGTTCCGGATACAAGGCGTTCAACCACTCGGCTAGATCCTCCTTCATCGCGACTAAGTACTCTTCCGAGGACTTGAAAGGCCTGAAAGGCCTCGCTTCTAGTAGCACCGACATATTTTGATTTTTATCTGAAATCAATATTACATTTTATTCATTCGATTTTCCATCTAGCAGTTTTTATTTCTAAAAAACAGGCACATTTATGTTTATGCATCACGCCCTCAACTTTTGCTCTCTGTCAAGCTTCATTCTGCACGTATTTTCTGACTTTGACTTTCCTATTTTCTCATTGTTCACATCTTGACACGTTTGACGTTTTAAACGTCAATGAAGCATATGGTTAGAGAGTTTGTTAATATTCTTGACATCGTGGACGACTTATAGTTTTTCCTGGGAAAATCGCTCTTTCACAAGGTAATTTCGAAATTACCAAGACGCCAAAGGCGTTGAAATCTATACCTGCGGATGACTGCAATTAAAACTAATAAACTAATACGCTTATAATACGTCAGGATTTAAATTCGATAAGGCATTTCATTGTTCATAAGGTTATAAATTTTTCTATATAAAAATAAAGATTAATTAAAACTTATAAGATGATAATGATCGATTTTGTTTATTTTCCGACTTTATAGATTAACTAATAAAAAACAAATATATTGAATATGTTGAAATAACTTAGAATTTTTTATATTTTTGTTTTTTTCTGAATGGCAATAAGAATGCAATTAAATTATTTTGTATTTGTTATAATTTTCATAATTGTATTATAATTTATATATGAAAACAAACTCCCAAACTGCTTCAAATCTCATTGTTGACGTTTAAAACTTCGAACACTCCATGCTGCGACATTTTAAGAATAATGGGAAAGTTACATGATTGACCCCCAGACTCCTATCATTTACAAGAAAAAAAATTAATTTTGTTCATAGAGTTAAAAATAAATAGCCACTCCTTAGTATTTTGCGTCCTTCAGTTCTGCGATATTAACCCTCTTACCGTCAAGACATTACGAAATAATGCCAACATGAAGCTTAATGCGGATGAGGGACGAAGAGAGAGAATAAATCTTCGTGGGAACGATACACCCCGAAACACGATTCGTTATGCTTATGGCTATATATTTTTTTGCACGTAATGACGAACGTTATATTATAAGCTAAAGATGAAAACATTGGAAGAAGAATGATAACCATAAAAGAGAGGTCGACGGTTCATGAGCCAACACGGACGATCGTGAATTACGAATTAGAAAGGTGACTGCAAAATGTCACCAGTTCGAGTCCCCCGAAGTTCACTCACGTCCTATTCTATCTGGATGCACCCGAGAGTACTTGCGAGCAGTTCCATTAACAAACTTGCACAATCAGGAATATTAAGCGACTCAATCAGAGTTTTCTCCTTGCACGAAGAAAGCTACTAATGTTTTTACATCTAGATTTGCATACACAAGAAAGCGATTCTAGAATTAATTGAACCGCCGCATCGTAGAAGGGGATATCAAATTTCTCGGTCCGAGTTCAAACGAATCCTGACAATTTTAAAACTAAAAATTTAAAAGTTAAAAAAAATGTTAAAGGGGTGAGAAGCCATTGCGCTCGGGCCAAGAAATTTGATATCCCCTTCCATACGATGCGGCAGTTCAATTATAGGATAGAAGCTAATATGCATTTTAGAACTTCATTCAGTACAGAGAACCTTTTAGTAGTTAATTTACTTCCCAGAAAAAAATGGACTGTTGAAAGTTTTCAGATTTTTATTCTCTTTACATGTATTGTAACCGTTGCAACACGTGTTCAAAAATTCTATTTGGCATTATATGTCTTTGTAAAGCAAAGCTTTAATCCACTTACATATATAATCTTGACGATCAGAAGAAATTCCTCGACTGATTTTCATTGATGATAATAAAACAGTATCTAAAACGAAATGTTCTTGTGAACTGCGACGTTATTGCAGAATCTGGATTAAAAAAACAGGCTTGTCAAGCTCTTATATGCCAAAGAACATGCTTTTCTGCTTTCTTCCTGCTCAACTGACTTTCCTACTTCGGTTGCTCTTTTGTTTTGCTGTAAGCAAATAACGACAGCGCCTAGTAATTAAATTACCTCTAATCTTGCTTGTTACATCTACGAAGATGCATTAAGCTCATTACATCAAAGACAACGTGCCCGTACCATGTTTATCCCATGCGTCGTTGTTACCCAGTGAGAGGTGCCTCATCTGGAGAACTTGTGGGAGAGACACGCGAGAATTTCACGGGATTTGAAAAACAGCGGATAATAGCGTATAAGCATCGAGCTCTGCATGTGGCGGTTATGGTAATGATTCCGTGGCCTCCGGCAAATTACAAATAGGGAGAAAACTTGATGAGGACCGATGAAATGCAAGATAAATGAGGTTGAAATCGGTGCAGGGCCGTATTCGATATTTTTTACCTTTTTACAAACTTAAAGAACTTTCTGTCTAAAACTGAAGACGAAAATGCTTGTTTAAATCGATTTTTGGAAGTCTCGCAAACCTAATTCTCGAAATCCCATAAAAACTCTTGAATTTTTTAAAAATCCCTTAACATTCTTTTAAAAATACTTGAATCCTTATGAAACTGCTTGTAATCCCAAAAATCTTAAATTTTTTTTTAATCCCTCGCAATCTTTTTATACTCACTAAACTAGTAGGGGCTCTACGGGTTAAAATTGATTTCCTAGTGATTAATGTTGAGTGAACTGATTTTGTATGAATTTTCTCAAGTTTTTTTACTGCGGCGAATTGAATTGTTATCCTACTTTTACACCTGAATGCTCTGCTTGTTGATTGAAATACGTGACAACTGACAATGGTGTTTTGGTTTCATTTATTGAGGCGTGAAAATAATATCGAGTAATTTATGGATTTCAGTGGCATTTGTAGTTGTTTACGGGTCTGAACTGAAGTGAAAAGCATTGCCACGTTCGAACGGTTGTCAGCAACGCTAATTCGACGTGGGACAAAATGTAATACGTGTAATCCGCTCTTTACGAGCCAGCCGCGTCTAATTTTCAATACTCGCTATTGAATTATGCATACTAGCAGTGGAAAAGCGTTGGCAGCTTCGCACTGCCATTCCCTGTACGCGTAGATAACTCTATTTCTCTCTCGTGTACACCCTACCGGTACCGTTACATATACACAGCGGGCACAGGTTTCTGTAAGTTACATTCATCTGATTCATCCTTTTCAATTACATAAAAAGATACAATCTTTTATATGATTTATGTCAATTTAGAAACGTTTGTCGTAATTGTATTTCAGGATAATTTAAAGATCTTGTTTGATGGTGGTTTTCACTTCTTTTTATCTTTAATTTTGTTGCATCTTCTGTTGAGGCGTGATTTCATGCTTATATGAAGATCAAAGATTTACAGTGTATGCATTACATTGCATTGCACAATGAAAGATTTTAATTTGGAAATGTAGACATTCTTGAATCAGACGCATTTGCATTTGAATAAAAGAGTCTCTTTTTTTTTTAATAAGCTATCCTCGTATCGCGCAGCGGGACCCAATCAAAGCGACTGCAACTGTGAATGTAAAATTTTGGTTCGAGGCGTTAATCCACTTTAATAAAATTAATACTCTTAACTAATAATTCTTCTTAATATTGCTACTGTTTTTGAGGTGACTCGTTTATAACTGTCTTAATAATTAGACATGAGCATTCGTTTAAATTAATAATGATTAGTCTTTTAATTTCAAGTATAACTTTCAACTTGATATTAAAATTTATTAAGAATGAAATATCCTGTGGATTGCTTGTAGTTTTGCATTTCTGTGAGCGAGTTCATAAAACGCCCACCTCTTCACTTTCCGACTTCTGCGCCTTTCTCTGCATTTCCTCAATTCTCTGTGCAATACGATGGTCATAAACAAATGTCGAGCACATGTTGTTTTAATTACTAGAAAAATATAAGCCACACCAACGACAAAAAAGCTCGTGTACACGCCACAAACCAAGTTAAGGCGATTTAATTACATCATAAAGGAGCTTAGTGCTTTTCTCTCTTTAAACAATCAGAAGTAAAGCCAACAAAGATAAATGAGTGAAACCACAGAACAACTTATGTCAAGATTCCGTTTTCATAACCGTATATTATCTTAGGAAACAATAAATATTAGTCAATGCACTTTATATCAAACATGGTGATTGCTTGCCACATATTTGTAGTGAAATAAATCAATTTCGTGCATTTTATAACATTCGTAAGACACTTCATATTTTAAAAAGATTTTAGTGTAACTAATAACGGCTTATCTACATATATGTCATTCACTTGTGAACAATAAAGTTTATATGATCAGATAGCAAAGTTGTAAGAGAGAAAACAGTACACCGCATGTACTTTTGTAATTTGAAAATTATGTTATCTATCGTGTATATCCTGATTGTCCATATTTTCTCAAATACAGTTAGAATTCTAGTTCTGCATGCAGAATAACAATCCCATAAAAAATAAAGGATCCATAATACGTGGATTCGACCTGCTTACGGGTTTGTCGTTGAGAGGATAATATTCAAGATAATATAGAGCGAGGCTATAGATATCAAATAGATCCCAGATACACGTGTACATGGCGACCGTAATTGCAAGTACACTTACACACATTCCCGTGGGCGATACTCTCGTTATAACCCTCAGGGGCGTGCAAGAAAAAATTTGCACGTTATTCCCGTACCTTTTATATTATCAAGAAACTTTAATAATCATTTGTTGCCATATTTCTCGCAAGTGGAACATTTGAAATTAATAGAAGAATTAACGGTTGCAAAGAAGATTTTCTACCAGATACTTCAAAAAATGTGGAACCACATTACTGATGAACATTTAGATAATATTTTCATTTTGCAAAGGAAGAAATATTTACGTATGAAAACGTATAACATACAATTCAACAACTGCAAAATAAATGAAATATGAAGAAGAGTTGGTTTGGAGGAATGGTAGAATTGGCAAATACACTAGTCTTAGAACAATAGTATATGAGAAATGAACTATACGCCCCTGTTAACCCTCTGCATAGCGAGTGCACGCGAAGAAATACGATATCTTCACTTTGCATCCGCGCGCGAGGTACCGATAATGTCTGTAACATTCCTGAAGTCGTTTATCATGCATGTACTTACACCGGCGGACCCCCTGGTCCACTTAACGAGATGGATTATCTCCGTCATTATTACATCCACGTTCCATTTCGAGCTTTATTTTCCTAGCGATCTACCGCGCTGAAGGGCCTGTCTCGTAACTTCAAACGCGTCTATGCACTCATCGTTCAGTCTGACATGTGAAATCGATAACGTGCATCGAGTTCGTGGCGTTTCATGGCACGATTATTTATTTATTTCGTTTATTTACCCGCGAACTCTTTGGATGATCGAGAGTACCCGCCTAATAGAGAGTTATTCTTATGTAACTATGTCTCTACACGTAAGTCCCTAGAGGTTTTCAATCTTAATCACCGATCTATGTAAACGATTTCATTTAGTCCGACTCGTCGAAAAAATCCTACAGGGGAAATCAGGGAAGAGTAGCATTTAAAAGTATAAAAATCCCTATGTTAATTCGACTAGGAGAAACTTGTAATTGCGAAAAATTTCACCTTTCTATTCGGTACAAAAACAATACCTGTGAGAATTTTCAGGCTCAGACTTTAGTGCATTTTACGAAATTTCCAGAAAACTTCATGAACATTAAAATCAATTCACAGTATTCTACAAATGATTTAAAATTCCCGGTTTCATTATTTAATTGTAATATAATACTAGATAGCACAATTATTATTATTATTTTACCTCGAACTATGCGCAGAGCAGTTGAGAATGGGTACCTCATTTCGAAGTGTGGGTTGTTCACTCTAGGAAAAGTAAAATGAAACTGTTTGAAGAAATGCCGGAAAATTTGCAAGGAGCTTCTCAGACATCATAAAGCAGTTCCCCCACTCTCGAAACACTAGCCTGCTAGCCCAAGAAGATGAAGGTGGAAGAACAAGGGGTAGTACACTCCCTGCGCAAAGTTTTAAATTGAAATTTTTCAAAAATACTGCCACCTTGCCATCTTAATATATAAAAATCTGCGTCGAATCATCTCTATTTCCCTATTTTTTAAGGTTCTTGAGCTCATTTGAAAGGACGAATTAACAGATTTATCTTCGTAAGAGGTCGTTCAAAAAATACATGATAAGTTCAGAGGGTGGTAAAATATCACGCTCCCTGTTCGTTTCTTTACAATACCATGAACAAATTATCACGCAGGGGTGGAGGGCGTAGAAATTCCTGAAATATGTATCACATATTTCGTGTATCGCCCCCTAAATAAATATCTTCGTGATAAATTTATATAGCTTTAATAGCAATTTTCGGATGATAAGGCTGATAAAATTAATAATTTTTCTTGGAGATAGATTTGCGGTAGGAAATTTTTGATAAATATCAAGGTTGTCTTTAGGTGTGTTTTACAGAAGAAAGACACCATAAGAAATTTCGAGAGCTATTAGAGAATTCAAAACTCTTACTCATTGATCCCTTTACCTGGACAAACAGCCATAAACGACCTTTTGGGCCCGAAGGGATCTAATATGGTTTAAATCCGCCTGACAAGTGCTAAGATGACAATAAGAGTTGTTAATGACTCAATTGGGACTTAACACAATGTTGGTCGAGTACCTAGAACAGTTCTGGTGAAATAATCCTAAATAACTTAAGGTATTTATGGGTTTTCAAAATCCTCGGATTTTGACTGAGACGGAGTTGAAACTGAAATATAAGTCTTCAATGCTCTAGAAGATTCGTTACACAAACTTACAATAATTGTACACTGGTACACCAATTCGGGGCCACTCTATTCAGGGCCGTTTTCACGCTTGACTGATTCAGCGTCCCTCCCC
>JAUESH010000024.1:10595532-10610662 GCA_032275165.1 Synergus magnus
GCTCCTCGCATTTTAATTGAACCCGATCCTAGGCCGGAGGCCCCGGAGGCCGGCCTAGAATCGGTGTACGAGTGTAAGTTTGTATAATTTGAAATTTGAAGATTTGACCTTAAAAAATGAGTCAGTGGAATCTTTTCTTTATTCATCCAATTTACGCATGACTTTCCTATAAAACTCTAATTAAACCCCTTTTTGAAAGACCTTGCCAATTGACCTAAATTTCAGAAACGTTTTCCTATTATGCTCTGTGTATGATGAGAAATTATATGTTTTTCAGGGCCTTCACTTTTACATTAATAACGAGCGTTATTAGCAATGTCCATTGTCTTTCATGCTAAAATACTTTCTATTCTGGTCACATGGACTTATATTGCATTCGTTTCCTTCACATCACTCTCTTTTTATTTTACCTTAATGAGACTTATTTTAATTAAGGTAAAACATACGAAAACGTATATTCAGCAAATAGGAGTTTTATTTATAAAAAAAAAAATGTCGCAGAGAACACGTACATTCAAATGCTACACAAAACTGCCGGCTATCAACGCAGGCTTCTCGTTGGAAGGAAATCTTGTGAATGGACCATTCACTTTTTAAACCGAAGCCGCCGTAACGATGTAGCGTGCTCGCGCTCTAAAGCATTTACCCTCTCTCATGTTACTCCTCTTCAATTCATTATTTTTCTGCTAATTTAATCTGAACTATTGAACATAAAATTGCATGCGCCCTCACGTATTTTTTGAATGGAAACTCCCTTAGCAAAAGTTGTATGGAAAAAGGGAGCGAATTTGACTAATGGACTTTTAACTTTAGATGAAAATGATCGTTTTTTGGATTATGAAATATGTTTTTAGTATTCGAGACTAAAAACTCTGTTGTTAAATGTCATTCACATGAGTTATGAGTCGTTAAAGAAGAAAGTATAAAAAACTTAGGGCTCTTTACCTAATGGAATATGCTAATCACTTTTTATGGTGGTCTTTAATTATGAAAGGAAATATGGAAATTATTCACAAATAGTTTGACGGTTCTCATTATGATATAATATAATTTTATTAATTGTTCATTTTAAGTGAATTTTTTTTCTTTCTTTACCTTCAATTAACCTAAATTTTCAATAATACAATTTTATTTACTTATCTATATATATTATCCGATAACAATCGTATTTATAAAAAAGTGAAAGGTATTGTTCACAGAAACACGTGTAAATTGTTTCTACTTTTCCGTATTATACCGTTTTTGTTATTAAATTACTGAAATCAGTCGGGTGAGTGTCTAGTTGGCTTAACATCGGTTTACTCCATGAATCATATAATACGTATGGGTCTCGATAATTCTCCCTTTATCGCCGAGATATGACTACAGAGGCAAAGTCTACAGTACACGCTTCGCGTTTACACGCAAGTCGATGTAACTCATTTTTATCCGGTAGTTCAAGAATAATGTTTCTATTCCATTTTCTGCTTCGATTATTTCCAGTCGTGATTTTTATTATAATTTCAGTCAAAAGGTGAATGTCAATCAATGTCAATCAGAAATTGCAGAAAAACATGAGAACGTCAAAAATAATGATAAATATAGAAAGACAATCACAGCATCCTTCTTTTAGTAACCGACTCTTTGTTTATGATTCAAAATATTCGTATGTTTGTAATGACATTTTTTATCAAAGTATAACTGAAAAAAATGTACAGACGATTCTTTTTTATCGGCGAAAAAACATTTCCCAGGGATAAAAACAACTACAGTTCACTCCTAAAAATGACTTTCATTAATTTTAACGTAAACTAAATAATTTTTAGTCAAATAAATTGCATGCTATTATGTTTTGAATTGCAAATTTGTGATTCTATTTTTTAGAGGGCAAAAACAGCAGTTTAAAAAAATTTTTTATTATACAACTACAATTTGTAGTTGCCACAACCTAATTGTGGTTGCCGCAACCAAAACTATTATGTGGCAATAACTACAACTATGTGGCAATTCTTTTATGAAATAGTTGCCACAACAACATGATGTTGTGCGGAAACCACAAATTATTAGTTGTACCATATTTTACTATTTCTGTGGTTGTCACAACCATACAGTTTTTTTCCGTGTATCCCTATATTCCTTTTATTAGGGGTTGTTTTTATCCCTTAGAAATGTTTTCAGTCGATAAAAAAAAATGTTGTGACGCCTCAGAGAGGGAGACCTCGATACATATATCTCCTTGTCAGAAACATATGACATCTTAAAGATAAAGATAAACACTGATGATTAGATTTAGAATTCCAATTATCCAAACTTTTTATTAGTACTTTGCTTCATGTCTTCGTAATCTTATCATTTAGCATGCCTATCAATAAATCATGTCGAATTTTGATTCAAATCCAATCGAATATTTTTGACCGGTTTGAAAATGCTCAAATGTTTTGCACTAAGATTTCTTACTCTTTAATAATTAATGGCACGTGCTAGGAGAATAATAGGTACTTTGAACTTCAGTCAATCTAAAGTAAGTAGATTAACTGCCGTTAGTTGAAATTACAAAAGGTATTACGAATCGTAATTGCACATTGCAGATACACACGTCTGATGCTGAGGATGCTGCGAGTGCATAACAAAACGAGTAGTGTCATGAAAAGTGATCGACGGCTCACTTACCTGTTAATCGTATCCCGCAGGATTAGCAATTGTCTTTTTTCTCTTTTTTCTTCAACACCACTAAGTATTGCGATCACTCGCGAGTAAATCCCGTTCACTTTAGCGACGAATCAGATTGTCATAATTATTCATTGCACGATCACCCTTCGTTTGCGCGTGTGCATTTCACGTACACGAGCACTGATCATTGAGCTTTTAGAATTTGTTTATTAACTATTCTTTAATAAAGTTCCAACTTTTAATTCATCATATTTTTGAAAACTTAGTATATTAGGATAAAAATAGATATAAGCTCGTTAGTTTAGTAAATTGGGTCCCTTCAATAGGCTCATTGCGTATAGATTATGCGAATTAATTACTCGTTTCGTTCGTTCGATTTGGGTATAAAATAAGAGTTGGATAAATTGTAGGAGGGGTAACTTTTGGGAGTTTCAAGTCATTGACGCGATTTTGCCGGTTTTACGTTTGGATTTTTTCACCGGCCGATTTTTGAGCAACTTTTGTAATACCGAGTGATAATGCAATTAGAGTAATTTAAAATCGTATGCGCCTCGCGGGTTATTTTCGAACCCCATGCTTACGTCTTCACGTCCCAACCAGAGACTGAAGCGCCTACGGGCAGCCTACCCGTATAAATGCGACGTACAGTGTCTGCACATCGATATAACTTGCTGGAAAGGGCAGCAGTTATTTGAATTTAGCGCCAGAGTCCGTTAGAGGACGGCGAAACTGGGAGAAACCTGTAAAATTCGTTGGTAAGGAAGAAATCTATGAAGTGTTGTAAAACTATATTGTTATCCACTGTGTTATCCATCTCCTACAGTTACGTATCTTCTATCTGTTGAGGTTTTATCAAAAGAGTTGATACACTAACATAGTTTTACCATACGGAACGGATAAGAAATTATTTAATAGTTTAGAAAATATTCACCGAAAATTTAAAGCTTTGAAATATAAATTTTAAACATTTAGCTGTTAAGGGCGTGTTGTAAATACCATGCGAGCAAATTTAGCTTCGCCAACTTTACGCTCGCAATAATAAATATTTTTTGCTGAAACTAGGACATTTACCTCCATTTATGGAGGTTAATAGCCTAAATAAACGTAAAGTTGGCGAAACTAAATTGCTTTTATGGTAAAGTATCACATGCCCTTAATTTTTAACAAGTCTTTTTAATGAATGGATTCATTACATTTCATCATAATCTCTATGATGAACTTTCTTTTATAATTAAAATTTATTCTAAAGTTCTGCAGTCAGAAATATAGAAAGGCTTGTTAAATATTACAAATTAAAATAGTATAGTATGTCTTAAAGAATGAAAGTATTTTAGTTTATATTGATATGCAAATCAAAGCAGGGAATTTTATGGAAGAGGTATTATTTGAATAATGATATTTCGAACTTGTTCTTTGATTCCTTTACTTTACTTTTAATTTACTTTTACCTTTTTATGTTTCATTTGAAATCCGCGAAATCCCAATTTTTCAGAACTGAACACGTTTCCAACATTTGCATATTTTTATCGAACCCTATTCGTATTCCTCTAATTTTTTTATTCTTTTCCTTTTACCTAGTCGCTTCCTGTAGGGCTCTTCCCTATCCATCCTCCCCCCTATCCCAATAGAATCACATGAAATTATTCCTTTTGGTCCTCGGTCCTCGGTCCTTGGTCGCCGGGCACCGCAAAGTTTTCAGTTCCACGTGACGAGCGCTTATGCTAATGAACGAGAATTCTAATCGGGAATTATAATTGTTAATTCGTTAAATGATCCGAAGTCCTTGCCTCTCATTCGTTGAATACTTTCTCTTTTCTCTGCTGCCGCCTCCAGCTCCTAGATGGTCTTTATGGATCCCATTCGTCCTCCATAAAGTTCAGAAAGACAAACTTGCTGTTATTGTTCAAGGGAAGAAGCTCGTAATTCTACATTTATTTTGATATCTTCCTTTAGTAAGAAATACTAAGGTTTGTAGCCAAATAAGGCTTACAGACGTTCTCAACTTATGTTCCTTTTTCAGAACTATAGCCATACATATCATAAAACATTTTGAAATCTTTATTTTTCTAAAGTCAAATTGAGTTATACATTTTTGATCAACTTCAACTTACTTTGAAAAACTGTTTTAATTACTGTTAGTGTTTTTTACAGTAAAAGGGAAGTTGACGTTCTCTGTGATGCATTATTAACAGAGTATAAAGAGTAAATTCAATTTTTTTTTTTTCAACAAATACTTTTTACTCGCGTAAATGAAATATAAGAAAACAACTAGCTTAGATAGCAACTTTTTCCAGTTTGATATAAAAGCAGAAAGTGAAGTTGAGGTTTATTTGAAATGACCTTACACGATTTACGGACAAACAGCAACGTCAGACTGAGTTTCTGGTAGTTGCATTGGCGAAAAGGCCGTTTCGGTGGCCGACGACTTATTCGTGATGGATGAGGGGTCGCAGTCGTTGCTGACAGCGCAATACCAGACTAAGATGTAGACGCAACACGTGCAATTCGAAATGTACAACCACTTCGAGTTCGTGACATTTTCTCTCTAGATTGTTTAATTGACTTTTCAATTTCAAGTACTCAGAAAAGGCGAGAAAATTTTATTACAGATTGATGATCACATACTCTAATGAATAATGGTCTTTATCCTTGTGTTAATTTAACCGAATTTCGGAAAAAGTAATTACTTTTTTAATTTAACACAACGCCGAACTCAGTGTAGTACAACTTTGAGTATATATACATTTTAAAGGTAAAAGGAGCGCGTATAAAATTTATATACTTTAATCATAAACTTTGAGACGTTTTGATTAAACTGACGTATTTCATATTTATGATGAGAGTATATAAAAAGATAAAACAAATTATATTTAAATTACATACATGTTCTCAACCGTTTTTCTGGCATGCAACGATTCTTAACTTTTCTTTTGCTTGTTTATTCTCTATTTAAAGGAGCGCGCAGTAAATCCTGGCCCAAGTTTGTCATGTAATTTTCAATTCGCAACATCTCTCCCTTATCCCCGAAGCCTGTACTGTTTTCGTGTCGCCTGTACACGTTCACCAACAGCGCCCCGTTCGTCACCCTCCATTATTTACAGCTTCGAAGCGTCGAAGAGGCTCCTTTCCGCTCGACTACTCGAATATTCCGTCTCTAGGTTCCACCTCTGTTTTGCATATTATATTTGCACTTGTCTAGCTCGTCCCAGCGACAGAAATAAATGGCGACATTGACCGCCATCCGGTGAATCTAAAGCGAAGAAAATTCATTTTTGAAGACCGGAGAAGTATCAATTGCATTCGCCGAACTGTGAAATTACTTCTCTTTTCAATCTCTATGAGTTTATGCATTCCTTGTGCGCGAATACATTAATACGTTTCTTGATTGCATTTGCCGGCATTATACAAATTTAATTTTTGCCGTGGACTTTTGACGACCCCTCCCTCCAGGCCCGTTTGTCCACACGGACTTTTTTTTTTTGTTTTAAAGGCAAGAGTCTAAAGTCTAAACTCCCCAGTCCCCTTCCTTCGTAGACAGTAGTGGACTTTTGGTATACCTCCCGCTCCCCTCCAAAATTATGCACTTTGATTTTATATGTAACTGCCGTTTACAACGTTTATAAACGAAAATACAACAGTAAATTCCATTTTCTACAAATAAAAATAAAAGTAATTTACATTTGATACTCGCTTGGTTCTTTTTTAATATCGAGAAGTAGTAATCAAATGATATTTTTTGTCATCAAATAAAAGTTGGACTGTTTTCGAAGCGTTTTATTTTAGTACCGAAATTCCGTCCTGAAATGATGTTTTCTTTTTAGAGTGTTTACAATGAATATGTGCGGCTGAACGAACTTTAATTGAAATGTCCTTTTATATGAGATTTTCCTACTGATTTATAGTTGTCTGACGTGTTTACTTATCGGCTACAAGACACACTTCGGCTACAGTTTGGTGCAATTCTTTCGATCCAGATTTTGTCTCCAAGAACTTTTTAATATATACAGTTCGGCAGTCTGAGCTTCTCATATCGGTCTCACGTACAGAGGAGTCTGCGATGGCGTTGAAGTATTCTCGTAAAAAGTTGCAGGGTTCACTCTCGACAGGAGGCTAGAGGATTAAACCCGCCGAATCTCACCGGCATCTTTCAATAAGCCGCATCTAACCGACGCGATTGTAGGTGGGAGGAAGCGACGGCGGCTTTTCAACTAAGGGTAACCAGCCTTCCTAGGGATGGGTATCTAGGGGGTTGTAGAAGGGGGGAAAAGTTTGGCTTTGTCGCAAGCCGAGCTCACATGTCGAACTTATGAAAATTAATAAGAAAAATCGCCCATAAATTCGCGTTCCTGAAGAGAGCCGGCTTGCGTGCGCGGCCGGGGCTGGCAATAAAATTAGAATTATGTCGCCGCGCCTTCCCTCAACCCCAACCTCCGTTCATGATATCGAACAGAATGAGGTGGGAGACTAAATGGTGCTGTGAGAGGGTGGCGTTTGTTACTCGTTGGAATGTGTCCCCCGTCTTAACGTATGAGTTACCCCAAGATTACATCCATGTCTTACGAGCACTATTCACCCTCAACCACCCCCCTATTATTATTAAATTCTCTTCTTCCTCCACCCTTCCTTCTCATCAAGCAAACACTGTGCTCGTTGACTTATAGTCGAACGGGTCGTTTCCCTGCAAGAGTAATGGTCCATTTCGAGATCGAGCGATCCGCATATTGAAAATGTTTCATTGGACTCTCAGTTTCGTCTATTAGTCATTCATTATAAAACCATTCCTATTGGATATGCATAAAACGATTCTTGGCCTTTTCAATGATTTTTACAGAATTGAGATTGCGATTTTGGAAAAAGTTTAGCCCATGAACTCGACATGACATAAATTAAAGCGTGGGAATCTTGTACTTTTCCGTGAGATAAGCGAGAATTTATACGTTGTTAAATTAAAAATGCCATCGCTGCATTTTTAAGTGACATGCGCGTTTACGTATTTTAAGTTGACGTAAATGCATAGGTGCGTTCACCATTTCAAAGAACGCAAAGTAATATATATGCTGTTAGAAAATTCTTGAAAATTCAAGCACTTTTAAATGAAAAATGTTACTCTTCAGGAACTGATCATGTTTATGAAAATTTTTGTTGAAATTTGATCTTAATTAAGTGGAAGAGTGGAAGAGTTCCACTCTCTTATTTTCAATTCTACTTGATAATTAGCAACTGGAGCATCTAGATAGAGAGCATCTATTTAAAGGTTTATGCATTGTTGTAAATCGAATCAATTCCTCCTCTAGTATTTTCTTTAGCACAAGCTTCATAAAAAATGTATAAAAGCAGCGAAGATTCCATTAGACCTTTTTAGAAAGTAAAATACAAATTCCAAATTAATTTTTGAACACATTTCCTCTCAGCCTAAAGTTCTCGACTATTAAATATATTCTTTATTTAAAAAAAAAATTGGAATATTTTGCCTTTTATGTACAGAAAATTATTGTAGTAGGAAAGGTTCAAGCGTGACAATTATGTATCTGTATGTTCGTGACGTGCTCGATTATTTTCGCAAACCGATTTGTCGGGATCGAGGTAGAAATGGTTGTCGCTGACATTTCGTCACCGGCCCAACAACCCTTGTGGCTTTTTCGCATCGTGCAGGCGGCTAAATTGCCGTTTCGATGTATCTCGGTGGCGATTGAATGTTTATTCGATGTTCGTTGATCGTTATTATACACATGCCTCTGTGGCCGCTTGTAAACGAGAATAACTATCGACATAGGTGTACTTTTATTTTTCATGTAGAATACGAGCCGGTCGACTACATTCGATTTTCCCGCTGGGAAAAAAAACCAATATATGTCACGTTTACTCTTCCAACCCTCAGCCCACCCTTCAATTTTACATTTCCTACATCATTTATTTTCATTTGCTCATTATGTATTAAATTTAATCGATCCCTTCTCGCTAAACAAAAGATTTGTATTGGCTAGTTAAGATTTTCATTCCATGGGTAGTACTTGTACTCATTGAAAAAATCCGTGAGGTGAATATATCTTTAAAGCAGAAAAATCTAAAGATGAAAATCAAATGTTCCTCTCTCAAAAGTTTAGAATCACTTCTTCGAACACAATCCTACCCACTCGCTTCTTCATCCGTCTCACAATAAATGCTTTCAGCGATACATTTTATTTGACTCTTAGTCGCACCTGTTGTAAGACATTGCCTAAAGAAAAGTTACGTTTTTAGTCATTGATGTGTACTTTCATAATTTAAAGTGAAATGAGAAGAGAAAATTGCATACATTCATTACATCTGTTTTGTAAATAAATTTACGGAAAATTGTGAACGGTGAAGTGTGAAATAGGATCCTTGATAGAGATGAAATACCTTACTGATATCTAAAACTTGCAGTTCAGGAACTTAACAGATATATTTTCTCAATTCTCTGCGTTATTTAAAAACTCTGCTGTTCAAAAAAATAACCTAGTAAGTGACATTTACCATAGAGATTACTGACTAGGTTATACTTTTATAAAGTAGAACTGTTGTACAATAATTTTCTCTCGAAACTGAATCTACTTTTGACATTTTTATTGTCACAGAGCATTATCAAGTCCTTGAAACATTGAATTATAAAAATTTGAATATTTTGTAATTTTGTATTTTAACTTTCGGTAATCGAATTTTATGACACATTTGCGTGACACAGCAAACGAAAATGGCGAAGATAAATAAATTAGTCTTCAAATTACAGAAGAGCTTTGGTGTACCCTTGTTGCCGGAGCGACACAGAAAACAGAGAGAAGGAGGGTGAATGATAAAAGGAGGGTGGGAAAAACAACAGTGAAAGCAACGAACCCGAGGTATTTTCACGCGAGATTCGCTTTAAATCTTTGATCTCGGTGTCTCGAGTGCCGCACCTTCATTCTTCTTGAGTCCCTTCCACCTTTTTTTTTATTTGTAAGCGGTTGTACCTTTGCCGTGCGTAATCGCTTCCCGAGCGACTGTAATAACTTGTTTGCGAGAAATGCCGCTGCATATAATCAGTATTCAAATCGTCAAAAGGGGATCTAGTTATTCTCAGGACTCAAAGTGCTAACCCCCTCTCTTGAACGAATGTGATCCAGACCATTAGTTGAAGCATCCGCTTTCCATACACCTCGATCAGGATCGTAAAATACCGTTATGATCGCCCCAAGCTTCAGCTGGAAAATTAAAAAAGAAATTAATTTTCATTTATTCGAATTTTAGTTCGTTTAATTAATTTGAATTGACTAGAATTCGCTTGGAATTCTTCTCAATTCTCTTTGATTTCGACTTGAAATCACCTGCATTCAAGTGAAACTCAAGTAGAATTAATAAAGTTCTTCAATTTTATGTACGAACTTTGATCTTTTTAAAACTTTATTTTCTTTTTATTATATTTATTAAAGTAATATTACCCATGTCGGATCGTTTTATTGGATTATGTTAGATTTTAGTTGCAACTCTTCAATTTTATAAACAAAGGAAGATTGACTTGACCTAACTTATTTTTTTCGATAACACAGTTTATTTCTTTAACGTAATGGATTTTGGTACGTCCCTGCTTTTCGTTTAGGTCGTGAGAAGAGCGATGAGGAAAAGAGTAAATGGTAGGAAAATTCATGGCATTGAAGAGATGAAGGTTGGGAGGAGAAAGTGAGGGAGAAAGATAGAGATAGGACAAGAGATTGGTGTTAGTAGGATGCTTTTTGCAGGAACAAGAAACTCTGGTTTTGCTAAGCCCCTTTCTTCAATCTGTGGCACGTGCGTTTTCAAGATTCCACGTCTCGAACCTTCATTTTTTCACTCTGATTTAATTTTATATTCCGTTTTTCCGTTTTATTTTTTGTCAATGTAATTTCTTATGGAGATTTTGTGATTATGATTCATATTCTAAACGATGCTGTCTGGATTTCAATTTGCAAATGTTTCTTTCAGTCTTAGCAATACATCAATTTAAAATTAAAAGTAAATAATGAATTAATTAAGATAAATTTCGATTGAGCAATAGACTTAATTCATTGATCATAAATTTACCAATTAAAAGTGCTAGGGTTAGAGTAAATTGTAGTGTATCTTCTTTCCCTTGAAAAATGATTTTATTTTAAATTGAGTCTTTAATTAATCGACATTTGATTGTTTCAGAAGCTGGAGGAAGAAGCTGAACGCGGCCATCGTCTCGACGTGGGATTACGCGACGGTGAGTGTTTTTAAAAATTCTTTTTGACTAATAATGCCGGGCACGATGGCTCAAAATCATCACGGAGGCACGATCTTATTAAAATTCCGAAAAAAACACATAGTAAGCGTGGATTTCTGCTAAAAATCTGGGTCACAACTAAAATAACAGATAAATAAATAAAGAATTGAGATTAAATATACTCAACTCTGGGTTTAAGTCCAGTCTTGGGCATGACCTGCAATATATTAAATTTAAAGAATAAATGAAAGGATAGAATTTAAAAAAAATCATTTAATGGAAGCAGAGTTCGAGAATTTTCTGAACTCATTGAGCGTTTTCTTTTTCTCTTTGGGTGAAAGCTAACCACTAGAATTGCCATGTCCCATGGGAGGGATGTTCTGCCGTTCGCGAGATCAAATGCTAATTCCTTTATAGGCGTCGCATCGCCGAAAATTTGTGCTGGATTAGGGAAGAATTACCCTCTGAAAATTTCTACCATGAATAATAAAAAAGCAGACAATCTGCTTTGCTGGGGTTGCTAGTGCATCGAATATTCAGGACAAATTTAATTAGGGATCCCATTTTACCAAGATATGATGGAAAAAGTAGAATCATTATCATTTAAATTCGCATCAAGATGAAATTTGGAAATTGCGCTTTTTGGTAGACAACTTGTTTTTATTTTTGAAAGGAAATGGTTTTCTTTATCAGCAGGGCAAATTACATTTTTATAAAATGTTTGATAAAC
The DNA here is from genome assembly GCA_032275165.1 of Synergus magnus. Taxonomy (NCBI): domain Eukaryota; kingdom Metazoa; phylum Arthropoda; class Insecta; order Hymenoptera; family Cynipidae; genus Synergus; species Synergus magnus. The sequence goes on from JAUESH010000024.1 coordinate 10,607,130, forward strand.
TCTATTGTTATATGTACGGAATTTTAATGCCCAATGATAAAGTGGCACTTGGAATTGCATATATTTTTAATTTCAATAGTTGAATAGTGAACCACTGCATTCGGATTTGTGAAATGAACTAGAATATTCCGCACTTGGGAAATCACGGGCAGTGTGAGAAGGCTCTTTCTGACGGGGTGGCGTGATCAGAAGGCATAATCTGCGGACCGAAAGGTGGCAGTGCCTGTGTAATATAGGCAGTAGGCGAGATAATGGCACGGTCCGCGAGGCTGCCGCTAGGCAATAATGCTGCCCTATCAAACATTGATTAGGACCTTAAAGCACCGGCAATCGTGCAGGCGAACGGCAGCCAGTAGGCTACCTTCATTAGGAAGATTACGAGAATCGTGAAAATTATTGCGGTTTCCAAGCAGAAAATCGAAACTCCATTCCATATAACTCTGTCAAATGCATCATCAAATCCACACATCAGACCCCGCTATAAATATTGTTCTTGAACTAACTAGAAGAACAGTTGAGCAAGTAATCAGGATTATCGTAAAAGCTGTTCATTTCCTGCACTTTATCGTTCGTTGTAATCTAAGTCTTTATTAATGAACTACGTTATCCAGTTTTTACGTGAGTGTAATTGAAATTTATTGTAGTTCCGTTTTTACAGCTGCTGCTAGAATGCTATAATATAATTATCAGATTTTTAGTAAAAAAAGAAAATATAAAAAAATAAGAAATTAAATTTATTTACAGGATCATATTACAAGTATTTCGTTTTTATCCGCAAAGTAAAAAGTTTAAATTCTAGAGAAGAGTGTGAAAGGCGCTCGTAAGTAGATAAAGCCAGTTTCAGTCGGACGGGCAAAAATACACCAAGATAATTCCTAATTTTTCCAGTAATAATTTATTATATCAAAATATAAAAATAAGAAGAAAAATCGTAAAAATTGAATACATACGCGAAACTTATGAAGGGGGAAGTTATGAAAGCATGAGGATTGATTTCGAGGAAATGCATTAAGCCACTATTAACACCCCGAGTTTCTCCAGCTGAATGGTGGCAGTCTTACGCAATCAATCAAACGGAGGCAAATCACGATGGCAAGGAGGTAAAAATGGCGTCAGACCGAGAAAAAAGGAAAATGTCAGGGAGGGATAAAGGGGAGGTAAAATGGAGAAAGACAGGAGTACCACAAATCAAAGACGCGGTGACAGTTAATTCATAACTCGCGACCTGGCCTGAAACTCGACCCCGTGCCCCGACCCCCACGAACACCTGCTCGACCCCATCCCTGTTTCAATCTCTGCTCACTCTGGGATTGCGTGCAACGTATGTGTTGTAGGCCGAGCCCATTGCTTGTACATTCAAATGAATGTTTTGAATAACCATTCGGATGGTCTGCACTCAATTGAGTTTTAAAAATCCGATTGGTATCCACTTCCTGTCTCTATTTATGTCATTTCAACTTGCTTCTAGGATTTATTTTTTAAATATGCAAATCCTTCATCGGATTATTCAGATCCACTTTCGAAGTCTGTATATAGTATGTATGTATTACCGTAATGATCTATTAATATATCGAAAGTTTCATATAGGTATTGATTCTGAAACTTAATTTAGGATTACCACTTTTCAAGATATCAGCCTTTTATTATCATCGTTCTTCATGCTTTTTTGCAATTGTAAGCGCAGAACCTGCCTGATTTGAAACAAATATTTGGTCTGAGGATAATCTAGCGTTTTTTAAAAACACATTTAGAAAAAAAAGGCATTTTTTCAATCGATTTTATAGTTTCCGACAGAAAAGCATTTTTCCGGAGGGTGGTAGTGTAACAAGGAAAAGTGATTGATATCGAAGCGTATTCCTTTCAGGAAACTTTATACTTTATCAGCAAACTTATCGCCGAACGTTCGGCGCAGTCGCTTCTCCGCCCCTCTGCTGCCACCTGTCCCAGCATCGATGTTCCGTTCGTACGCTGTAATTAATTTAGTTAATTATCTATAAAGTTTTACACCTAACGTATGGTGCAGGCAATTTCCATGTTCGTCGATAAAACTTTTGCAGATATTGTACAGGCCCCTCAGAGAACGTATATGTATCTAGAATAATGTCGGATTTAAAACATTTTTATATACATCTTCAGCGAGCCAATCGAAGCCACTTTTGACTATTTTTGCAGATGCTTGTTGTCTGAAAAATTGTTAAATAAACATGAAAATATAGGGAATCTTTCTATATTTTTGTTGCTGCTTTTTCTGAAGAATTTTGAGTCAGAGCTAACTTTGATTATGAGACGCTATTAAATTAAGTTAAAGTGTGTCTAAAGTAATGCAAAAAATAATCTAGTGAATGATATACCTAAGCTGAAAAACTTTACTTGATATAACATATTAAAGCACGTGTAAGATTTTGGCAAAGACTCTTCTTGTTACTGAACAGAATGGAAGATGACGAGGCTTTACAAGGTATCCGTTTTGTCGACGAGATAACGCAATTTAGAGCTAATTTAACCCTATCTGTGCTATAACCCCTAAACCTCCGAGAGGTATTTTCGACCTCGATGATTCTTCTCTCGCTATCTTCAATGGCTTCGTGATTTTCGTGCGGTTTCACTAATGAATTTAATTATAATTTCATTCATAATCTCGACCTTAGCGTACAGATTACTGTCAAAAGCGGTTCAGCCATCGAATAAATAAATTAATAAATACATACAAAAATAATAGATTTCGATCCTTACAGTCAGTGTCACAAGAGTGTCGTCACGATTTCTGATAAAAGAAGTATTATTTTAAAGAAACAAAAACACATCAGTTTTGAATTCCTCTCAAAAGACCAAAATGCGTAGAAATATACATATTCGATTGATAAATCGCAACATTGTTGAATAAAGCCTGATGATATTTTAAGCATGCTATCATCGAATTTTTAAAAGTACGTGAATTTGATTTTTTTCATATGCTGGCGTTTATTGAGAAATAGGTTGAAATTTTGAAATAAATTGTACGTAAATTTACAGAATGTTTGCTGTAAAACAGAATTTGGGAAATAGAATTTCAGGTAGGTTAAGCTTGTTATAAAATAAACTGTCAAAATTTCAAAATTTCTATTACAATTTGTAATTTCATGACGCTTAGCTTTTTTCAAACTTAAAGTTGGTACTTTTAAAATTCTAAATATTTACTCGAAATTTATGATTCAGGAATTAAACAAAAAAATTTACTAATTTCCGTAGGACATTGAATGTCACGTGTTTTATGTGTGGAAAAATGTACTCAAAAATGCCAAATTTGGGCAAGCTTTCTATTCAAAAATAATTTCGATTATTCAATCAAATATGTAAATGCATTTTGGTTCTTTAAGAGTACTTCAAGACTGTATTTTTGTTTCTTTAAAATAATATACTTCTTTTTCTAGAAACGAGACTAAGCGTGCGTGTTTCGTCCTTAGATACTGAAATTAAAATTTAAATCCGCGCGCCATATGAATTGACCAATAAGGTTAGCGCACTACGCACGAAGTTAGCTGCAAGGTGACGCA
>JAUESH010000024.1:10656378-10669570 GCA_032275165.1 Synergus magnus
TTAGGTAACACAGCTATATTTTCTTGGAATTACGAAATCCAGCGATACGTCTAGCTGGGACAGCTAAACCATTTTTTCAATTAACTGTCTAAAGAAAATTATGAAACACTTCTCAACTTTTTTTTCCTGAACAATTACAAAAGATGTTACTGAGTAACTGGGTAACAATTCTACGAAAACTCATGAAGTTTTGAGGAGTGACTCAGGAACCGAGTCCGACGATTGTTTAGTGTTTATGCACTGCTCGACTTGTGTTTAGAAGAAGAGTAAATTCCACAAATGAATTTTTTATTCCTTTGATCTGATCCTGAAAGCGTTAGGAATTTGTCTGGCAATGTCTCAATTTATAAGATTGACTATTTAGGAAACTTTTCTCGCATAGCACAGTTAGATACTAAGTTTCGAAATTTTTCAGGAATAAATTTTTTCCTTGCATTGAAAAAATAAAACCATTTATAAAACCAATGAAAAACTTGCAGGAGGGAAAATTGAGAAATTCGAGTTGGGAAGGATACGTCTGACTAAGACGGTAATATCTCCTGAATGATGAAGATTTCGTTTCTGAGTAGCGGAGTTTCTGCTTTTCGTTATATTTGAGACAAAATCTCAACTATGGTAATCTAATACCTTGAAAATGTCAGGTATTGAGTATTTAGTACTAACAATAGGGATCCCGCCATCGATGCCATCTAATTTTGGCTAAGATGAAGATAACAGCGCGACGATTGGTGTGCAAAGAGCGTCACTGGAATCTCAAGACTCGCTTGTATGTGGGCCTGTTCGTACAATTCTAAGCTTTTAGGTTAGATTAGCTCTCGCGGAACTTCCGTAATGCGTTAATCCGACAGTCGCGCATTGTGGGCACGTAGACATCCTTGCTTGAAGATAAGCCTTATAGAGACCGGATCGTTGTGCTCTTCCTCCAATAGCCTACCACGTGTCCTACGTGATGTTGATCGCGCTTCGAGTTCCAGAAACTGTTCCTGAAACAGTTTTCGGATCATTTCACTCCACTACTAGTCTCGTTAACTATTTGATTCGCGATTTGCACTCAATTTTTATGAAAATATTAATAAAACTGAAATGATGAAAACTTTATATATTTTTAAAGAAAAATCTTCTCTTAGCAAATGAATGGTAGAGAAAGAAAGATGTATTATATTTCTAAATTGTAAGCAGGGTCAAGAGAAAGGATTCCCAGCTAGAGGTAAATAAAAAAGTGATATTCCGCCTGACCCTGCTGCCACCCTAATCTCACTTTCGTAGTGCAATAAATTATTCAGGGACAAGAGACACCTGCACGAAGCGTCACATTGGACGTCTCACCAACCATTCTTCCCTGTAGAATCCTGAAAGGATCGTTTTTCTCGTTTCCCTGTCATTCGATGCACAGTATACTTTGACCTTTTCCTCCCTTGAGTTCCGTTTTTTTCCTATTTTTTTTTCTCTTGTATTCACACATCAGTTTGAACTCTCTTACATTTACTCGGGTGAACAATAGAGATTCTTCCCGGAAAAAGGTAGTAAATTTAGTGATTAAAGACTAAAGGTTATAGTTTAAACTTGTAGTTTATTTAAATATTCAAAAAGAAAAGAGGATAGTTATTTCAATATTGGAGTTGTAGAAACACAGCTGTGTTTTTTATTCCCCCAGATCACTTTCAATCGAATACCTGTAGAACAGGATAGCTTTTGAAATTTGACTATCTACTATTTTTGCTCGGGTTTCCACATACTTTTTCTGTTGAGATATTTGAGTACACATATGAAATTCGGTAAAAAAAAATAGCTAGAAACTATTTGTGAGACTGGTTGATTTAACGTAAAAATGAAATATGAAAGAAAAACATACCTGGCTCGAAATTCTGGAGCATCAACTCAACGTCCCTACTGACTAAATTTGAATCAGTTATAATTTTTACTAATTTTAATTAGGGGTCGTCTATATATTATCTAACGCTTTTAGGGTGAGGGAGGGTTCAAGAGGACCTTTTATGGCCTGTTATGATGGGGGAGCATTTCAAAAAATGTTACGTACCATTCAAGCATCGAAATCCTCTAAAATCCTTTAAATTTTGTGAAATTACTTGAAATCTTTTAAAATCTTTGAAATCCCACGAAAATCGATTAAAATTCCTTCAAAAATTTTGAAATCCCGTGAAATATCTTGTAATCTTTAAATCTTTTAATTTATCCTTAAATATCCCTTGAAAACTTTGAAACTCGTACAAATTTTTTGAAACATTTTGAAATCCCTTAACATCTTCCAAAACCTTTAAGTCTCCTGAAATGCCTTGAAACCTTTTGAAATCATTGGAGCATTGGAATCCTGAGAAATGCCTTTGGAAATCTTTCGAATTGCCTTAAAATTTGTAAAATCCTTTAAAATCTTCGAAACTCTTGGAGATCCTATGATAACCCTAATTTTGTGAAATTATTTGAAATCCCTTGAAGTTTTTTTAATCTCTTGAAATTCCTTGGAATCCTTCACACGACACTGAAGTCTTTAAAATCCCTTGAAAACTGTTGAAAGAAACCCCTCGAAATTTTTTTAATCCATTAAAATCCTTAGAAATCCCTTGAAATCTTTAGTACCTTCTAAAATGACTTCAAACATTGAAATTTGGTCTACACTCAAACGTCAAATGGTACCTTTAGAATAGATGAATTGCAGTATAAAATCTTCTACGTTATATTAGCCGAAAATTACATGGAGTTATATTTTTCTTAGTAGAGTAAAAACATTGTATTTAGAGCGAAGATAAAACAGTAAAGAAAGTTACGTAAAAATCAAGAGGGGAGATGTCATGGTCTATTGTTACGGTAGCATTACCAGAGGGAGAGAGAAACCAAAAATCGTCAAAAAAAAGCGTTTCTTAATGAATGGATGACCCTTTAGTGACTCAATTCTAGCTATAATTAGTAGCTATAATACAATGAAAGAAATAGTTGATAATGACATCCAACACGTTGATCTCTGGGGCGCCATCCAATTTTATTCACTGGTACAAACAACTCTTGGATGACAGAACCAATTCCTAGATGACGTAACTAACACTTGGATAGCATAACCAACGTCATCTAAGTCAAGAGTTGGATAATATAGCCAAGCGTTGGTTACGTCATCCAGGAATTGGTTCTTTGATCCTAGAATTGGTTGTACCAGCTAATAAAAATTGGATCGCGCCCCAGAGTCCAACTGTTGGATTTCATTATTCAACTATATTTCTTTCAGTGTAAAAAAACTATAACTGATTCAAATTTAGACAGTATCTCTTCCCTGTGAGTTGATCTTCTAAATTCATTAGCCTGTGATTCAGGTGACAGTGCGCGGTTGCTTGGAAATGTATTTAAGCTAAAGGGTAGTGTGAGTATGTGAAGAGGTTTGGGAGGGTGGAGTAGGCGTTGAAGAACCAATATGTGTGTTGGTTGCTTATGCCGTGAGTTAAGGGAAGTAATAAGTTAAGTTAACGTGGCGTACGTCACGTATGTAACTCAGAAGGGCTGCAAGGTGCTGGCAAAAGCATATAGTTGGAGTTCGTGGTAAGTGGAGGAAGGGAAGATTGGAGATAGGATTTGATGGTGTTGAGGGTGAAACCGACACAGGGGTTTAACTCCTAGCAGCGAACGCAGTTTGGTTCCGAGCGGGACTCAAACTAAACTTTGTTTGTCATCAACGCCATTCTGTTGTCTCTGTACTTTATCTCATCTCCTCGAACCCTTACCCACTCTCACAGTTATTCCATTATCGTTCCGACGTCTTGAGACACCATGGAATACGTCTATGACGAGACTTTCGAATGTCTCGACGGGTGGTGGTCGCTCGTCACCTGAAATCCGGAGTACCTATCTACCGAACTTGCTTTCTTGGTCCAAACTTTACTCTTTCCTCCTCATCCTACTTCCTCTCCATTCTGTTTTTCTTACCAAGCACAAAGCTTTCTTTCTCAGTTCCTCTTTCGCTTCCCGACTGTCGAAACGGAATACCTAAGTTCGTGGAGAAACTTTTACAGTATTGGAATACAAATAGCCTAGCGAAAGGGTCCGGCGAACTGCATTAACAGGAAACATGGCAAAGTCCATGTTTAATTTCCATCCGCGACTTGTGCAAGTAGTTAAGCTTAATGTACTGGAATGTTACTTGGGTTTTTCTTTATTTTTAATGCTAATACGGAAATATATTTATTGGACGGTCATGCTGTTTCTAGTTAAGGGAGTGAGTTGTATCAGGTGAAGTTATAATTTTAAGAAGTCAGTGTAAAATAGTTCGGTATTTAGTGCCAGTGTATATTGTCAAATTTTATTTAAATTTAAGTGACTCTTTACATAATAATTGTAGTAGCTAAAGACTTTCAAATCTTTTAAAAATGTCATTGTCAGATTGGACATTTTTTTTTACAAAAAGAGTTTCTTCTTCAACTCAGATATATTAAATCCTTATTTCCTATATATTTTCTTGTGCTGATTCTTGAACTTAAGTCGTCCTGCTTCTCTGGAAAACCTGTCAATACCGTGTGCTTTCGGTAACAGGATGGCAAGTCTACTTTATAGAGAGTGCAAGTGGAGTGTCGGATTGAGATAGGACTAAAACTACCCCAGCGACAAAATGTTCGCCCCCAGTGGGAAAAATCGTCTACAATCAGAACCTATGGCCTAGTGAGTTCTGATAAAAGCTTTAGAGGGTCTTCCAAGGCCAATTTCTTGTTCACAGAACCATTCAATTGCGTTGCCAGTTTCCTCCTCTTCTCTTCATCCACTTCAAGGATGATTTAAGATTATGAATTTTATAAAGCTGTTTTAAAAACTGTGTTCAAGGGAAAAATTTTAGAAAAAGGATATTACAATATTTAATGATCTTTTAGACACGAACTAATCCTAAAATATAGGTTTCACTGAAAATTATAATATCTGTCTATATGTTTAGCTAAAAAATGTGGGCAATTTTTATCCAGATCCACAATTTATTCTTTAAAAGCAGTTATTATCAGAAGAGCACTTTGTCCCAGTTTTGTCGACAAAGTGCACGAAATAAGGAGGCAAACAATAATAAAGAGAGTTAACAGAAAAAAGTATCAAGTTTGAGGAATAAGGGGTGAGTCACATTGGGGTGGGAAATAGAAGAAAGGGAAAAATTCCATTCAGAAACTTGAACGACCGTCCGAAGGAAGTTGGGCTAACCTTCTCGCTATTGTGTTCCAAATCCTCAACTGCTCTCCTTCTCTTTCCTCTTCTGTCCTCCCTATTTCCTCCCCTTTTATTTTTATTTTCGTGAAAATGTCATATATTGAGGGAATTTGTTCCTTTCATTTACCCCGAGATATTTTCGCGATTTGACCGAGTGATAAGATAGAAGAGAATGACCAGCGGAAGTTATATTTCGTTTATTGCAAAATGAAGTTGGCCTATTCGTAGAGTCGCCAGCGGCGAAGCTAAAATTTTATCCGCGTCGATGCGAAAACTTCTGTCCGCGACTTTTCGCTTTTGTGTCGAGACTTTCATTGTGTACACGCTGAGTTTCTAACGAATTGGTCCGACGTAAACTAAATCTCGTCCCTCAAACCCCTCGCCATCGTTTTCCGAATTCGTTGTAAAGCGCTCTTGCGGGAAATGCTTTTTTGTGCGTCCGGTCCTTCTGCGATTCGGAAACCTAGGTATGCGGAAGGTTGTCGATTTTTTGTTGTTGGCTCTTATAGAGAAAGTTTGTCTTTGTCTTCTTGTATTTCTCTGGAGAATCTAATGCGAAATACGGTCAACCTAAGTCTTAATAGGCTTGTGTACGAAAAGCTGCTGAATGAACAGTTTAATTTCAGTTAGTTTCCATCAAATTCAAACTTTTCCATTACATCTTCAGAAAACTCTTCATGAGGAATTTGAAATTCAAAATCGATTTTATAATAATAGATAATAGTCAAATGATAAAATTGAAATAATTAAATAATAAAGAAAACAGTTTAGCGATCTTTTGAGGGTACGAAATTGATTGAACGGTAGACAGAAAATTCATTGCTCGCCTACAATTTTCGTAAGCAGCACAAAGCGTTTGTTCTTTTCAATAAGGTTGAATAGAAGCCCTTTACATTTTCTTTTTTAGCATCCCACCAAAAGTGGGTTGCTTAAGTTAGAAAAGAATCTAGGTATTTATTTAATAAAACGCAGTCTGAAAGTCGGCCCTCTTTGGGAAAAGCTTTTAGACAAGGGAGGCTAAAAAACCATTGCAGAATCTTCAAAGAATTCATTTCTCCTGATATTCTTTCCTTTCCCGCACTTTCTTTTGCCAAAGGCGATTCAATCGCTTGAGAAAAATTCGCGGTTCAATTGTTGTTGATAATTCAATTTTTTAATTTGTATTCCAAATTAAAAATTAAGTGAAACATTTATTTGTAGAGGGAATAAAATAAAAAGCACAAAATAAAAACTTCTGGTTTATGTGCTCAAGAGCCATAATTCATTTGAAGTTGTTTTCATATTTACAGTTTGCTTAAGAACGTTAACCTTCTTTTTAGAATCAGTAACTTCTTTTTGATGAAATAAATAAACATAGCATTAAAAACAGTTTTTAAAATTACTTTTTCCTTAATAATGAGCATTTTTAATATTTAAGGATGCTTTCTGAATTTAAATCCTCATCGTGTTTCTGACAGCTTTATAATAAAACAAAAACGTTTTTCAGCCTCGACTTTGTAGTTCAAGATAGAAAAGGTAAAACTTTAATGAAAAACTTTAGGCAAAATTCTAATATCATCTTGTATATCACTGTAACCGTGACAGTGGCACTGGAACCATATTACTTTCACTATTAAAAACAGAAATTTAATTTAAAAAAATCAAATAAATAGATAGCAGGACGTGAAACCTCCCCCTCAATTTCGGTTATGGTATTGTATTTCTGTGCAACAACCTTACAGTTCCAAAAAACTGTGATATTCTACTTTCGACTAGCTAGGATCTCACTCAAAAAATGGAAGTTTCAACACCTCTGGAGAATAAAAACGAAGATGTGCGTTGGCATTCCTCACATTTCTTATTCCTTCGGGTAGCTCCTGAGCAATGTGGCCTCGAGATGAAGGAAGTGTTGGAGTCTGTGTTGGTACCTCAGCTAGATGGTTCTCTCTTTCGTGGGGAAGATAAAGTTCGTAGCAGTATGCTGATACGAGAGGAGCTCTCGTACCGCAGGTGCATGACCTATACTACCGACTGCATCGTAACTTTTCAACTAAATAAACTACAGTTTGAAACCTTGGCCGTCGCCTGCGCCGCTTGGGACCTCGTTTAATAATCCACTCGGTGAGGTTGGTCAGCCAAGGGGACCAAGGGAAATATCGAAGAAATTCCATCTCTTCCCAGCAAATTACTAAACACATTACTTCTTCTATGAATTGATAATCATGATGCATCAAATGAAAATTTGACTCTCTAGGCAAACAAATTTTTCTTATGCATCATCGACTTTGGAAGCAAACAAACCTTTTTAAATCCTCTCAAATCCGTTGAAGTTTTATGAAATTTGAACTATTAATCCAACTCTCCTAATCTGAATTAGTGAAAATTTTATCAATTCCAGCGATGAGTTTTAAAAAGATCTTAATGGCTGTTGCGCCAGATTATCAGTATTATCCACAGGGTTCAGAAAAATCTGGAGCCGTTAAATTCCAAAAACCTGTTTCGAAAATATACCATTGGTATATTATTTCGAATTTATACTATTAGTAATTTTCCATTATCGAATTAGTAGAATTTCACTAATTCAAATTTAGAGAGAAGCATATCAAAATCACAGGAACTTGATAAACTAGCTGTGAAGTTGTAACAACTTTTGTGCTCATTCAATGAGCACTTTGATTCCTGGAAGCAAATATGATTTGCTTCCTCATAGAGGAAGCATTAATTAATTAATCAAATGTATTAATATTAGGTCATCTGATTCGTGTCAACACAAGAAATTTTTATTTTCTTTACATCAGCTTTAATATGTGATAATTTGAAAAGTTAGAGTTGGACAATTAATTTTTCACAATTATAAATAACCATCACTTTTTTAATTTTCAATGAAATGTATTAGTCATACAGGTCAATCGATTCGTCTCGACAAAAGGGATCTCTATTTACCTTGCACCAGCTTCAAATTGTGATAATTTGAAAAGTTATAGTTGAAAAATCCATTTTTCAAAATTATAAATAACCGTACGTTTCTTATTTTTCAATTAAAAGCATTAATCATACAGGTCAATTCTTCTCGACACAAGGAATCTTTCTTCTTGTTACATCAGCTTTGGATTTTCATTATTTGAGGACTTATAGTCGAAAAATCAATTTTACAAAAATTATAAAAGTACATAAAAGTTGTAAAATTCAATATTTTGAAAAATCCTTCGGCACGCTTTGAGATATTGGTTGTGCAAATCAGCCCTACACATTTCATCAATTTATCTACAACTGTATTTAAGTTATAGTGGCGACATCCATTCATCCATGCATACATACATACATACATCCGGACAATTGATTAGAATGTTATATAAAACATTTATCAACTGAGGAAAGTTTAATTTAACTATTTAAAAAAAATGGAATATGTAACGACTGCAAAGCTTCCTCTATGAGGAAGCAAAATCAAAACAATCCTTTTAATTCTCAAGAATTAAATCATATGAAATGATTCCATTGGGTGTAAACTTATCAGATGACGAACAGGTAGTTTTGGGTGAAATTGCTACTAAATTAAGTAAACGCTCATAAGGAGCGTCCGGCTCGATCTCAGGGTTAAATAGAAGTCCCTCCAGTCTATTAATCTCGTGGATCGTTAAAGAATCGCGCTAGGTCTTATACCAACGGAGCACGTTACGTGATCTCGTAAAAATGTTAATGGCGTGAGAGCGGGCTGGTATCGTCGCCTTTTCAAAGACGTGTAGGGTAGGTAGCTCATAGAGGTGTTGGTGTCGGTACTCGCGGGTAAACCCAGAGAAACCTAGAAGGGTACGTGGCACCACGTACGAGAGAAATAGAGGCAGAGGCTTGACTCGCTCTTCTTGGCTCCACTTCCGTTTTTATTCCCTCGCATCTACCACCCCCTTTCTCCCTCATCCACTAACAAATCGTTCTTTTTTTCCTCCCTTAGATCTGTACGTACCGGCACTTCTCGTTCCTACTGCTTTCCCAAACCCCATGCCAGCAAACTGAACTCTTAAATGCCATTTGTCCTTAGTTTATGACCTCCACGTAAGATCCTGATATCAACACCATTGTTGATGACATCCATTTGGATTTGTGGCCTTAAAAAAGACTTTAAATCATTTTAAGGAGAGGTGTGTTCACAGTCATGAATGTTGAAAGCAGACAAAGAATATTTTAAATCCTGGGGGTCGATTACATACTTTTCTCACTTCAATATCAACCAACTCACGAGAGTTCGCTAATAAAACTATGTAGTCCATGTCGGAGGTTAATTTTCCACAGAGGGGTAGTATTTTTAATGATTTGGTACTAGTAGGAGCATATGGCAAAGGTTATCTTTTAACGCGAAACTCATGACCTTTACAGTGTCACATTCCCATAGAAATCACATGTTATTCAAGTCATGTACATTTGTAGCTCGCTTGTAGGAAGTAAAACCACGATATCTCTGGTGGACAGTACGGGTGTTGAGCAAGGTAGCTAATGCTGGAGATGATAATGTAGACTCTTGGGAGCTTTTCTGTCTCGTATCGCGTAGTCTACCACATTCCCTGTAGGAAATAACCTTCTGGATTCCAAACCGGGACAAGAAATAGGAGAGTTTCTCGACAGAGGTGCTGGACGACGATTATTTATCCTAGTCCGGCTTTCTCAATCTCCCCCTCTCTCTCTCTTTTCCTGAATTTTACAGTCAACGGGTCGTTCTGTTGAATTTAATTGTCGCGGCGAAACAAAGAATGGGAGCATAACTTAGTAAAAATGTCAGAAAGACGCCTTCTGAAGGTGTTCCACTATTTTCCCGTTTCTCACGTTTTAATAACCTTTTCTTTTTACTCGTGTTTGTAGGAAAGAAGAAAAAGCGTGGTGATTTACTTAAAGAATCGTGACTCTAACTTGAGGCGATTTTTTATATTGGGAAATGAATCAGTGAAATCTCGGTGGAAGTGATTTAACATCTCTAAACGTTTGTAAATGATTATCCTTTTATTAAATTGGATGAAAAAGGAGTAGAAATGAGTTGGAAGCACAATAGCACCATTCCAAATGAATGCATAATTTTTTGTGAATTATTTAGATTCGAGAATACTGTTGGCGAAGTTCTGGCGGTTCGGATATCTGTGTTTTTTTTTATATATATAATCACACTATATGTATAGGGCTGTACTATAATTCCAGCGATAAAAGCTATTATAACTTACGTAGGGTTTATTTTGTGTATACCTCAAATATGCGTTAAAACCGATTTATGAGTGAGATCATACTCGAACATTATTTCCTCGAAGCTAATAACTTCCCCAGAAAGCCATAAAATCGAGCCACGCCTTATTCCCCTTTTTTCTTCGTTAATTTTATCCCGTAAATGACCTTCATCAAAAGAAACCACTGATACACATGGGTTTTGATAATATATAGCCAATTTATGGGCTTACGTGAAACACAAGCTTAAGTAATAAAGTAGAGGGATATTTATCACCTGATACCTTGTTGTGGTTGAAATATTAAATTTTGGGTCCAAGAAGAAGACCGAATTGGTTCAAATTCAGCTCACAGCAAATATGTTTCCTAATCACTCTTTTATAAATTTTATGCATTTTTCAGTTATCTCAGGCCCCATATTTCATAATTAGTATATTATCACGGGAACGGGACACATAATATTATTGTAAAAGTGTTGCCAACCAAACAGAGATGAGTTTTTAGTCTCTTTTTTGTCAAATATTTTCAAAAAGAAGCAAGAAGGAAAGTCTGTTCTTGAGCTACTGTGTTTGATCAGTTACAGACGTTATGTACACGAAAAGACACAAAGGAATATCTTTATTTGTCTCGCCCTTCCCGTTCTCACTTCTTCCGGCTGTCTTTGTCGGAAGGCAGGAAATTGAGAGTGTAGGACCAAAAACCTCAATCGGAACAGACGAGATGTCGTAAATATTGGAAAATTGGAAATCGGTTAGCCTCGGGTCTGAACGACTCCGAGGAATATTTCGCCGAGGGTGGAACATTGAAGATGTAAATCCACATGTTTTTCATTGCCAGTTACTCACAATCGCTGTATCGTTTAGTACCGTAATTGCCAATAACATTTTAGTGGTACTCAATTCATAAATTGCTGTCTCCTTAAAACTGTAGCTTCAGATAACTGCCTAATGTTATTTTATTATTTATTCAAGCTTTAATGGCATCTTCAAACCTTTTTCATTTTTTAACGTTAAAGATTTTTTAATTCAGTTTGAAAAACACGTTTTTCATTTGTTTATTTTTTCAGTTAGAATATTGGATTTTTTTAAATACGACAATAGACACTCTGATGACTGAAAATAGAAATTTTGAACTAAATTGATCAAGGTTGAATTCGCAAAGTACTTTTTCATAAAAAAGGAAAAAGTTTAAGACATTTTTGGGATCTTCGATAGGAAAGAAGAAGGTCCCGCGAGAAAATGCATCCCACAAAACGAATAGGGTATAGTCGCAATGCAAGGGAAGAGAAGGATTGCGATCATTGCTGGAGGAGCAAACGCCCTCAGATTTATATCCCGTTTCTATTGAGACAAGACCGTTTATATTCGGAGAATAGAAATTCGCATTGGATCTCATCTTGACGCGCACTTTTCCAATCGAGCGTGCGCACATGTTCTTTTCTGCTCTTTTATCCAATGTTTTACTCACTTCTTGACTCGTTTAACATCCATTCTTTTCTAGAATGATAATGTCGGAAATAACGGTAGAAATTTCGCCCCAATCGAAATTGGATGTTAACACGCGACCTTGTGTCGACCGAGATTGGGGAAAATCGATTGCTCGACAGTTTTAGAATCTTTCATTTACTTGTCCTTTTTTACATATCTACTGTCTTCTTACCATTCCACTCATCAGTTTAGGACCTTTGTTTCTCAATCCGTTTATTATTTATCTTTTATGGTTCATTTTATACGACATTTTAAACATTATGATCCTTTTTTAGTAGATGTTAAGGACTTGATAAAAATATTCATTTAGCCTCATTTGTTAGGAAAGGTTCAGTATTTTTCTTCCTATGGTTTCCCCATTTTTTGTCGATTCCAATTCGGCTTCCAGTATTTGCTTTGAGGGATGAAGCTACCCAGTGGACGGAAGGATGGAAAAGAAAATTTGAAATCCCTGATAGAGACTCCCAGTGGTGGAAAATGTCGGTCAGGATAGCAAATTGGACGACCTGATTGTTGGGAGGTTGGGAGATAAAGAAGAAAAGTTGATTGTGGAATCAAATTAAATGTGACTTAAAAAACGACTATAAGTTCATCTACACCGTGAATATTTATGTCAGTAATTCAAAATCAAATTAATCGTATCAATCATAAATTAATGGATACATTTATAGAACGAACCATATTTCTTTTTCTTGGACTGTAATTTGCTTTACGTATTTAAATAGTACTGTATAAAATTTCCACTTTCAAGAGGTGATAAACTGACTAATTAGAATCTGAGTACTGTTAGCACTTCACTTTTATAAATAATTAATTCATGATTAATAGGTTTTAGTTTCATGGTTAGAATGGGCAGCTTCCCCGGTAAGCAGGCGATTAATCAAGTTTTTCGAATACACCCGTTAAATCAAGCGTGACGTGAAAACGCATATAAGCTCTGTTGCCAGTGACGTTAGCGAGTAATGCAATCTCGTATCGCTGGTCATGCTTGTCTCAGGTAATAACGATTATTTTGCCTGCTCTCGTTTCCTGCATCGGCATACTATAATAAAAATGTTACCACACTTTCACATTATTTGACAGATAAGCACATCAAAATGTCAATTGAAAATTACGGATAATTTTAGGAGGTACATAAAATCAGTATATTATGCACCAAGGGCAGGGCTGCCACACAGTCACTTAAGTCACTTTTTTTAAGAAACAGTCACTATAAGTTACTTGTTTAAAGGAAAAGCTCATTTTAGAGTTTTTAAACCTATTAGACTCCGATTTTTTTTCAAAAATATGAAAATCTCTTAAAATCCTTTAAAATTCCGCGAAAAACTTTAAAAGCA
>JAUESH010000024.1:10677453-10690795 GCA_032275165.1 Synergus magnus
CATTTCCCTGACTTCCCTGACATGTGGCCACCTGAATAGTTACTTTTAGTCACTATTTTGTTCAAAATTAGTCACTTTTTTTGTTAAAAATTTATAAAAATAAAAAAAAAAAATTTTAGATCAAATTAATCACTTTTGTCACTTTTTTGAAGCACATTAGTCTGTGGCAGCCCTGACCAAGAGGAAAAGTTGAACTTCTTATGATATATGAAGTGAAAGCGTTTAATTTTTTCATTGTTAAAAAATGTTTCGGTAAAGTGTCGCCATTAATGAGTCAACGAAATCAGCACATTAGACGGCAAACGGATTTTCTCTTAAGGTCTTTGTCTCGAGCTTATTTTTCGAATGCAAATGTTCAGAATAATCCATATTTTATGTCGAGATGATACCAGGCCGTCGCCCGCTCAAGGAAAGTTTATTTGCAAAGTTTTCGACTTTGGCGGTATGCCGTGAAAAGAAAAGAACAAGAATGAGAAGCCGGAGGTGCTAGCAGCTTAAAGCGTGATCGAAGTTACTCGGCCCTAAAGCAAAAGGTTCTTCAAGACCGTATAAATATCACCTAGAAGTTCCCCTTTTCCGTCGGCGACAGAGCTCTAGTTCATCAACTTTCTTTTTCATTTTGACTTTCTTCACTTTCTTCGCTGTACCGTAATATTTGTGAGAGTTCATTTACTGGAATCAATGAAGCTTAAAAATCAAGGTGGTAGTTGGTCGAGCATTACTCATCTCAAATTTGCTTTGGACTTGTGCCATGCTTTCTCGTCTCAAATGCATCCGAGTAAATGATCCATAGTCTGCTGGATACTTGTACACGTGACAGCCAAACTGTTTTCTTACGTGTTAAAAATAGAATATTGTGCTAAATAATCCATAGAGCGACATGTTGTATTTTTTTTTTTATTGATCTGTTTATACTTTTGCTATTTCAAAAGTGAGAAGAACCTTGCTATAGAAATTTACATATTTTTACAATCTGGATGTCTCATTTCATAATTTTTGGATGGTATTTGTTATTAAATCATTTTATTCAACAATATTTATTCTCATTTTCATAGTAATGCCGATATCTTATTAACGAAAATTTGAAGGAGCCTGTAATAACTCCACCATATTTTCTTTCAATCTGGCCAAATTGAAAGACGCCTAATTCGCCTGGAATTTCGAAAAGACGATTAAATAGTGATTTTATAGAAATATAAATTTTTTAGTAATCTTTAACTTATATTTAATTGGAAAATTATTTATCTTTTTAATGTCCCACAATTTTTCGGTTATTATTGACAATTTTAAATATTATAAAATAAAAATGAAAAAATCTAGCAACGATATTTAAAGAGCAGGTCATGGTAAAAAGAAATTCATTTGGACAAATTAAGGATTTTACTTGTGTGGTCAGTCTTGTGGAACAATTATCTTGAAAATCTTCTCTATTAACTTTAAATTTACGTGCGACGAGCTCACGCAAATTTAAACGTAAAAAATTCCTTCTTTTTCCAATTAATCCAATAGGGATCACCTGCGTAGTCTAATTTTATATTGATGTAAACAAGTTCTTTACAACCATAAAAAAAGTAAAATGTGAATACTAAGAAATTTAAAAAAGTTTTTCATTCTATAATGGATTAATAAAGAATGTGAAAAAGAGAGAAATTCATAAATATGTGGTAAAATAGTGGGAGTTGAATATCGTTAAGTCGACAGCCTATTAATTTATTTAATTAATTTTGATATTAAATTTTTTTGATTCAGAATTAAAAATTAAAATTTTTAGAAAAGAAATGACATCTTTTAGCGTATATTAATATTTGCAAGATGTGTGGGTGTACATTGTACATTTATACAATGGTGTGGAGTCAATTCTCTGGCAGGATAGGTGCTGCTAATTGAGCTATTAGTAGTCGCGCGGGGACTAATTAGCAGGTCGAGAAAAAGCTAGGATAATTTTTCATTAAAGAGTCTCTCTTTTCGAATCCTGGCTGTTGCTGTGAGTATAACGGAAAGAACTATGTAGAAATAATGACGAAGAGATTTCAGCATGACGTACTCGAATGTACAAAAGTTACCCACATGAATTTTTATACAAATCTAAATAATGAATTATCATACCAAGTCTACATTAAAAGTACTTTTTTAAATATTTTTTGTAAATATCTGTCACTTGGAAAAAATGCAAAATCTATCAATAAACAATTCCTTAAAATAATTATAGAAGACACCTTAACTATTTTTTGAATTCACAGAATTCTAGTCTTTTCTTGCTGGAAGCAAAAGATAGGAAGAGATACAAATTTTCATATAAAACTGAACATAAAGGGGCAGAAAAGAAGGAAAATGGAGATAAATGAGAAGTCTTGAAAAATAACTCCTCTGCCGATTATACAATGGCCCGAATCTGTATTTAAAATGTGTTTATCCCTTTTTTCCATTAGAGTGTAGGTCAATGTATTTTATTCTATAATTATTTGATTGTAAATGATTTGAAGACTCGATTTTCTGTTGACTCGAAGCTATATTTTATGGAAATTCAACTAAAATCTCCTACAGATTGTGTTGAGTGCGGGTATTATTCTTTAAATTTAAAATGATGATAGACAAAAATGACTTATATATGGAGATATGAAAATGGAATTGGAAAATGGATAATAAAGGGAAGTCCGGAAAGCGGTGATTAATCAAGAATAAGCCTGAGAATCGCAGGTGTTAGGGGAGATAATCGCTTTCGCGCTGACTCCTTCGTTCGTCAGAATTTGCCGTCTAACACGAATGGTGGTGGCATCGACCCGTATCGCAATTGGGTTCGCAATTACCTGCAATTATTTTCGTACATCGTTAAACCGCTGGTCTACGCAGCGCGTAATTGCGATCCCGGAATATACAATCATATAACCGAATAGTTGTCTTTTCGAATATAATTATTTCACTCCCACTAATTTCAGAACCTACCGGCAGACGTCGACTTCGACCTGTCTGGCAGCGATTCAAATTCTGTAGAATTTTCACTATAAATTTAGTATATTTCAAAGCGCATTACAAGCGATATATGAGACAATAACCGAAATAAAAAAAAATTCGTTCTAGAGCTGTAGTGATATTCCACAAAATCGAACTGAGAGAATTGGAATAAACGAGTAGTATAAATTATATTCTTCCTCCGTAGCGTGCAAATAAACGTTTACTAGTTTTACTGTTTTTAGAGCTTGATAACCCGTGTTCTATAAATTTGCACTGGAATTAGGAAAAAATATAACGTATTTTTGAAAGAAATAATTTTATGCATTTACCTTCCATAAAATTTTATGAGTATTTTTTGTAGAATGTAATTTACGATGAAATTTTTCCATATCAGTTAAAAAAATGTTATTCTAAAATATAAATATGAAAGGATTGTAGGAAGAACGCGAGAATTTTTTGAATAATCTAACAAACATAGATTTTCAAAATTACTCTTTCGCCAGTTCATCGTAAAAAGTTTATTGGAAGCTAGTATACAAGTAACATTTTACGATGGATTCAAATGTGGTTGTGGTTCTGCAACTGCAGTAAAATCCTCCAACAAAACGAGCTTACAAAAATTGCATTAAAAGAAGAATTTAACAATAAATTTAAAACGACGAAGAGATATTACAACGATAACAGAATTCAAACTCGACATAATGAATTCATGTGTTTAGATCTTTTAGGTACATATTTATGAATTTATTAATTGTTTAAAGAAATATGGAACATTTATCATATTGTACATTGTTTTTCAATTTAGTCTGAAGAAGTTCGAGTTACTTAAAATGACAGCCAATTTTTTCTCTGATTTTTCAGTCTAAAGCCGTACGTCCACCAGCAAAGTTTATTTTTCCAGTATCTCTTTGTCTAACGAAAATATACACGATTCTCTTTCTAGTTAATGTTATAACGATAAATTAAAGAGAAAGTAACATTCTTTCAAGATCTATTTGGGTCTATAACTATAACCCTACTGTGAACATTTCCTCGAATTTTTATTTTGAAAAAGAAACAGATCACAGCTGACAGGTCTGTAGCAGACTTCAAAAATAGTGGTACATTGATGCCAGTACGGAACTGGATATATTTTTCCTAGTTTAGTCGGCAACGTATCCAATGTTGTGTTTAGTTTAGGCGAAAAAACAAACGGAACTTGAAAACCCTGTTTTTTATTTTTTTTCATGAAATGCAAACTTTGCAGTGAATTCGATAACACTTCGATGGCTCTTAGAGATTTAAAAATACCGACTATTTTGAACAGCATTTTTAAGAATTTCGTAGAAATTCAATTTTAAAACCATTTGTTCGCCCCCTTTTCCAAGCTCATTTTGGAACTCATTTCTCACCTTCTTTTCATCGCCTCTTTTAATCCCTCTTTCCGATCAAACAAATAGATCTAAAAATACTCCTTGGGGGGTAAAATTAAATTTAAAAATTAAGCTATATGTAACTTGTAATTATTTTGCAAACTCACCTCAGCTTGTGTTCCGCGTGGGGTGATTCCCCTGTCGCCTTGAAGTCATTTCCAGTCTGGAACAGAGAACAAAGACAGAAATCAAATTAACTCCTTTGAACTACCTTCCTTGTGGGCCACATTCGACCAAACTACTCTATTGATTTTGTCTTTGTTTCTGCATCGATAGATAGAGTAGAGTTGTACAATCGTTAAGGGGTTAAAGTGCTGACGTAGTTACATCTCAAATGGGCAGATCACGTCGTCGAAAGACAGTAAACACGACTCTAAAACTGTTGACGTCCTCAACGAATACGAGGACTCGGAAATTCTCGTCAAATAACGTTCTACTTGGCAATGGACACGTTCATGACATCTGGCAGAATAATGCCACGACAAATTATAATTACTATGGTTGAACTATATTCGGGTCAGAATTTCACACATTTTTGAACTGACAGGAAACATAAGTAAATATGTATATGGTTACGTGGGTCATATTTGCGTTATATGATATATTTTAGCTTTCTATTTTATTTCTTAATTGGAGATATATAGTTCAATTAAAATTAACGTACGAATTTTTATCCCCATTAATTTCATGAGTATCATGATCATTGAAATAATATATTTTATACTCTTTAAATACTAGAACCATCACTAATTATTTGTCAAAACAGCATCTGTATGTCATCTAACAGTAAATAAAATATAATTTACTCACTCACTTCAGTTAATCCAGGTATACAGAATTTTTATTGACAAAATAAACATCGATCTGCAGTGCAATTCAGTTATTGGCTATGCAATTATATTCAGAATTGGTGTTACTACGATACCAACCATTACTCGAATAATACAATTATTCTGGGTACAATGAACGAGACACTACGCGTTTAATATCCCTTGTTATACAGTTGTTTACAGTGTAAGAGAATTTGATGTTATAATGAAGTGCTTTCAAATGTTAAAAACCACACTCGAATAATCGAATTTTGATTTATGAATTCTATTCTCTTAATTAGTTACTTATCATTTTGGTATTTTTATTTTTTAAGTTCTGTTTATTGAGAATATTGCCCACATCGAAACCAGCTATGAAGAAAAAAATGTTATAATACACACCTCTTTTAAAGTACTGATAGCACTTTGCGCTTCTTCACCTTCCATATTGCACTTTTAATATTTCTCCCATATCCCTGACTTCATAAAATGTCAAATTACTCATTGTTGATCACTCCCTACACAAACATCGTTATAATTCTTAACAGATGAACCCTTTGCACTTTTACGACACTTGATTTTCATCTCGAGATTATTATGATTTACTTAAAAATTTTACGACTTGGAGTTTTAAATCAGATTGCGAAGTATGATTCTTTATTGCAGGAAAATACTCTTTATTTTATACTTTAATAACAAATACAATGTCATATAATGTAATAGAAGTAAAAGCTTTAGCGAAAGATATAAAAAAATTACTATAAAAGAACTCTTTTTTCAAAAATAGAGGGAAATGAAAAATTCGATCGACCATTCACTAGTTTATCAACTTTATGACTTTGCCCTGAACGCAGGGCAAGAGGTAGAAATTGTCCGAAGAAAACTTCATTTCAGTTAATGGTTAAGTTTTTATTGTCAAATAACAACAACGTTGACAAGCTTTTTTCTGATAAGAACACTTTGAACTTCATATCTTTTCACTTATCATCGATTGAGTCGGTTCCTTTGAAGAAGTCGTCTTAAAAGAGTTTTACTATTGTTGCAATAGTTTTCAACAATGTTCTATCAGAGAAAACGCGACAAATGGTTCGAACCGGTATTACGTGACGTTATTCGCACTTGATGCCTAAAGCGTTTCACCCTCGCTTCGATAAGCAGTTAAATCAACGACACGAGCAGTGAGCAAACTAAGTGGCCTGGTAACTGTTTTCTTGGACTTTCACTCGATTGAACCGGCGCGTGCCAAGCTGAGTTGTGCTTCTTGGCTCGAAAAGTGCCTCTTGCCAAGAGTTCTCTATCGCGAAAGAAGCGTGGGAGGAGAAAGATGTCGAGGACAAAGAAAGGGAAGGGGAAGAATAAGTGGACGCGAAAGAAAAAGAGGTAGGAAGACGAAGCGGAAAACGCAGACGGGCAGAAATAAACTGGTCCATACTCCACCGAGTCTAGTCTATTTCTATGGTTCACCCGCGACAAATGTTACATTTGATTTTAAAAAAGGAACGACGGGAAAAGCAACCACCTCCGAGAAAAACTTTGCTCTAGGGATGGAGTGTCTCTCCTAAAAAAAATGTATGAGGACTATAAAATTCTGTACTAAAAAAGTTCTATTGAACTGTGAAAGAAAAATCCTGAAGGAAGAAGCCACTTTCGAGAAAACACTTTACTTTGAATTTCGATCAAAGTAAATGGAGCCCTGTTGGAACAAAGAGAAATCCCTTCTATTCTACATGTTAAACCTGAACTGTACACAACGGTTTAGGGTTTCCAGAGAATCAACCTAATCATCCGAAAGTGTCGCGTTGTCCATTGCTAATTCTCAACTTCCATCTCCCCGTTCACGATAATTGTGGCAGCGTTGTAGATTTACGCACGATACGATTCGAGTACGATTCGAGTACAGATTGTATTGCCAATTAGTGTTTTGGTCACCCAAAGCACCCTTGTACTTAACAGTTCAACATCAGGTGTGAAACTAATGTTACGCATAGAAAAAATATGATCCACTTTAAGATATAATATTTAAAAAGTTGTAGGGTCGATGTATATAAAACGATATTTAATGAAGGTTGTAGTGGTAAGATGAAGTGGCATTCCATAAAAAAATAATGAAATAATAATGTATCGCTCCATAAAATGGTGAATGTGGATAAATAAAAAAAGCGATGTAAAATCTCTTTTACGCGCTATAGTATTTATTTTTCATTTTTATATTCATATGGGCGAAGAAATTTTATGTAACACAAATATTTATAGACGAGTGTGGTATTTAAAGTACAGTTCTGAAGTTATGAAAGTAATTAATGATTACGTCTCACAAAGATGAATAAATTCTAAATTCCTGGCAATTAAAACCTTATTTGCGCTTTTGTTCCATTTATGCAGGGTAATGTATTGTGAATCACTTCAGTGGAAAATGAGCGGCTTAACATTCAAGAGATAAAGTTTCAGTCGAAGCCGAATTAGAAAGTAGGAAAGCTGCAAAAGCTTCAAAATTATGCAACGTGCCGACAAGAGAAAACAGCTCGGCTGATAATTATTGTGTGGAAAAAGGTTGGAAGAGGAAAAGGAAAATGGAAACGCGGAGAAAAAAAGGGGACCTCAGGGTGTATGAGAGAGGGCAGAGGAAATATTTTTGAAGCAAATAACAGGAGGTTGTAACAGAGTTACCCTCTAATTAGCTTGTTTTATGGGGGGCTTTTTGTTTAATTAACATGCGCGTTATAAATTATATATGTACATGATATTCTCGAGTCTTTACACAATGTTTTTTTAGACTCGATAGTTTATTATTATTTGCCTGCATTAATTAAACAAGGCTACTCAGCTAAAGGTGACATTCAGATAATTAAATAATCAATTGCCTGACGTATATGCAAATAGTTTTCTCAAGCGTGTTCATTTGTCTCAGTGAGATTCGGGAGAATTTGGGAGTGAGGAATTTGGTACGCATGAAGGGATGTAAACACGCATGTGATTTCGTATGGGAGATGTCTAGGAACATTGGAACATGGTTCTCGAGCTTCGTTCCTCTAGTGTGGCACGACACTGTTCTATTCAGTCTGGTTCGTCGGTGGACGTTAGGTGCAGGTGGCGCAGGGTATTTATAGCCAAGCCGTGACTCCTCTTCCTCTTCACCAAACAACAGTACCTAGTCTCTAAACTACGTAACCCATCCTCTGTTGCCATGACTCGTTCTTCAATTCATCTCGACGCGAGCGGAGGTACTAAACTAACTTGCGTAGTCGAGGAAGCAGCATGATCAAGTGAAACTACTCAAAAGAGCGAAAAAAGAATCTTTTAGACAAGATTCTCTCAAAAGAAACAAACGTTTATTTTCTATTTTGAACCTTGCTCTAATAAATCGCTTGGTATGTTGCGTAATCGGTTTCGAAGTCGTTTTTTCAAATTTAATGAAACCTTTAGGGGAGGTACGAGTCTTTTAAATAATCTCTGATCTGGGCGGAAGCATTTTATATCTGGTGGAAATGATTCTAGAAGTTTTAACGGCATCATCAATGTTTGATTTGTATATTTTGAGCAAATATACACGCCCACATTACGTCTTTAAGACCCGCCACATAAACGCCTCTTGATCATATCCGCTAAATGTGCTTAAAGTTCTGAATGTTCAAATAAACGAAATATTTTTTTCCAATTCTATTTTATGTAGAAATAATATTCCAGCTGTAAAAAATGGGCGTTCTTATAGTTTCTTTTACATATTGTATTATTTTCAATGTCAGTGAAACAATATTTTATCATTGTTTCTGGTTTAAATAGCAATCAATACACAATTTCGTTTACTACGTTATACGTCGCTTAAGAAAGAAACTGATTAAACATTCCCGTAATAAGAACACTAGATTCGCTTTCTAGAAAAATCTAGCCACGCCCTCTAGGAACAACATATATCAATTTTGCCCAATTAAGCTCTTAGGAACAAAGAATGATTTTCAATTTTGACAGTGAGCGTGATTGTGTCAAAGGGAATCATTTTCTTGATGCCAAAATTGCTAAAAGTTATTTTACACGTGACCAATGGGTGTGTCAAAGAGATGTGGTGAATGGGTGTGACCAATGGGCGTGACCGTGTCAATGGGAATCAGCTTGGTATCAAGGTAGCTCAGCAGCATTGATAGTTATTTTAGGCGTGACCAAAGGGTGTGTCAAGGGGAATAATTTTCTCGGTGTCAAGGTTGCTCAACAGCATTACTAATTGTTTTAAGCGTGACCAATGGGTGTGTCAAGACGATGTAGTGAATGGGTGTGACCAGTGGTCGTGGCTGTGTCAAGGAGAATTATCTTCTTGGTATTCAATGTAGAATGTGTTTCGAAGGATTTCTACTGATGGATGTAGTAAATAGGCGTGATCAATATATGTGTTAATCAAGTCAAAGATACGGAAGTAAAGGATCTTTATTTCCAAGAAAAATGTATACTCTTCCTTCTGATAGTCGCTTTGAGTCCTCTTTTCAGTTCCTAGAAAAATACCCTCCCAACACAATAATATAAAGCGCTCTGAATTTGATCGCCCTCGTATTTTCCACTGAAAGGTTCGGAAAGTGAATACAGAGGTGGAAGGTTTGATCCTACCCGATATGTATCCGAGGGTAGAGGAAAAAAGCAAGGACTCAGAGTAAAAGAGAGCAGCACGAGGAAAATGTTGACGGCAGATAGTCGAACGTCGCGTCGGAAGTGGCAGCGATTTTTCTTCGGTCGCCTTGTATGGAGAACGCGAGTTCCTTTTACGTCCTTCTCTGAAGGCCATTAAGGTGTAATGATCGATGACTCGCGATAATGGCGGGTATACGTATCGACACTGGGTAAAGTGGATGGTCGACACACGCTTGCTTATGAGATACGCCTGGGTAAATAGTATAGGGGTGGAAGCAGAGGGTGCTCATAATCAAGCTTCGACACTATACCGACATTGTAGCTCTGGTGTAGTGCTTCGTATTGGAGAGTCACTGAATTGTAGATAGCCGGACATACCGGATGACAGGATATGGGCTGCTATGATGAGACGTACCAATTGTTGTTCTTGTTCTATAGACCAGTTCCAACCTGCTGCTAAAGCTCGATAATGCAAACGTTCAATCCTCGAGGATGGTTTACCAATACATAAATGGTCAATTTAATCTGAATCTGTGCGTAGGGCAATAGACTTAATCAACGGGAAATACATCATTGAATCAATACTCTTTGAAGCAGTAGTACATAATCAATGAACCAATTCAATTGGTTAAGAGAAATTAATCCAAGAGTGTTAAGTAAATTTACCACATTTTTAATTAAACTTGTTATATGAAGGGTGATGAAGGTTCAATATTGATAAATATTATTTATTTAAGTTTTAGTGCTTATTTTAGCAAATGATCTACAATGATTTTGAGTACATAATATTTATGTAACCGATTAGATGTAGTAACCAATTGGATTCGCGTTGCACTTATGGTTTCGTGTTTGGCTCATTGAATTACTCGTTACAGGTAACAGAATGTGTTTATAGCACATCACGTGCATCAAACACAATAAATTGTTTACTGCATTCCATCTGTACTAGTTGCGTATGAGATGAATGTATATTTTGCTTATCCATTAATACACGGTTATATGCATTGAGCTACGTAACGTTTTACAGCTACAGCGTATTCAAAATTGAAAATTTATTACCTTATATAATTAATAAGTTAAATATATATGCATCTATCTAAAAAGCTTTCATAAATTAATCAAATAAAATATTTTACATTCCTCAAAAAGATTTAAGTAGATACAACACGAAACTGTTTTATTGTGCTTGAAACTCTAATCACATCGCTCTGCAAACTACATTATTTATCCCCCTCATTTACTTAAGAAAGATGTAAAGAAGATACGACACGATCGGATTGTTTCTTTTTCTTGTTAGAAAATCTTGCGTACTCTCTGAGAAGGGAAGGTGTGTGTACATGAAGACAATTCGTTTCTTCGAAACAAAAGTTAAAGTGCGTAAGTGGTCCTCAGTCGCGTCTTGCGCTCTTGAGATCTTGTCTCATCCTGAATAGGGCCGTCGCTTGAGAAGGGTAGAAGTGCGACAAGAAAAGATGAGAGAGAAAGAGAGAGAGAAAGAGTGATGTAAGGGAGTAAAGAGAGAAACAGAAAAGCGGAATCGGCTGGAAAAGCAACAGGTGGCGTCGACGGCTAGCTAGCGAGCAACCGTTTCCTCTCACTCCCTTATCCAGTCTCTCTTTTCCACCCTCTCTCAGCCATCCTTTCCACCCTTTCATCCTCCCGCAGATCCCACCGAGATAGCAAAAATGTTTAATGGGGTGAACTCGCTGGAAAATACCGGCGTCGACGCCGCTGCCTTGTAGCGCCACCCAGAATATCGTCGCTTCTCACGATAAGTTTCGCATTAACGAAGGAAGCCTCTTCTTCTTATCAGAGACCTTTTTTTTCTCGTTGAAAATTCTTCTCGACTCTCATTAAAGAAGACCGTGGAGATTTGTCCAGCGGGCACGTCTTTCTCTATAAGGGCAATGTTTTCAGATTTGAATGGAAATGAAAATAAGAATGAACTCTTTCTGCACGAGCGGCAATAAAAGCGCGGTTTTCGTGCCATTATTTTCTACTTTTTTGCTATTCCGGCATATAATTACTATAAGGAAGCCGAGTCGAGGACAAGACTTTTGAAAAAAATTACGGAAAATAGGGGCGACTATTCATATCCCAGAACGACTTTATTAAATTATGTCGGGCTTGGAACAAAGAATTAAAACTGGGATTTGCTTACTCCCCATTTTTTTTAAGAAAACTAAATGAAGATTTATATATATACAATAAAGCGATGTTTAGAAAAGAGGGTAGAGAAATGGTTTGGGAAAGTTCATCTGAACTGTAATATGAATTGTTAAAATGGGTTATTATAGTGGATCGAAGTGGAAATAATTGACGGGAAAGGTCAGAATTTCATTCTTAAAGTAATTGAACTCTACAGAAAGCATTGCAAAATTTTTCATTTTTACAAAGACCTTTTTTCTCGTAAGATTTTCCATTTGAACATTCGGGATGGCGCAAACGAGATCAAAAGCTTCCAGAAGGGAAGTTACTGGCGTATAAAAAGGATAAGGATCAGATAGAATACTCAAAGGTTTAAACTCGACCCTCTTGATAGTAGTATGGTGCTCGTAGTGCGAACGGTTATGGGTAACGGTCGCAGGACACGACATTCGCGTGACCACTATGAATTCATATTTTAAATTCTGCTCAGGACTTTTACGAGCGGGATGCTGCTTTGTATTATATTAACGTCATCGCTGGCCTTTCTATGCTACTTTCCTTCCCTCTACCTTTCTTTTATTCGCATGCATAAATCAGAGTTCTTCAGCTGTGCAGGCATATATTTATATCACATAAATTTGTCTATTGTTTTTTATTATTTACTATTTTCCAGACCCCGCCAAATTGTATATATATTTTCCATTGAAATTCAATCTTCATCTCAATTAAACGAGAATGAGGTAAGGATATAAAATATATAAATCGTGCGGCTTCTGATTGAACTATTTTCTAGACTAATATACATAGAGTTGAATTTTTTGCGGCTAAAGTATGAAATTTGAAAAAATTGAGGTAACCTTCTATGCTAATATGCTTTTGGCATCGACTAGAAACTTTCATAAACGTAACATTCCTCCTGGCGAAATAAGGTCGATGGCTGATACTGTTATGCGCGCGGCATCTGTTTCCGTACTATCCGATATGATACTTTGTTTGTTGGTAGATATATAGGCAAAGCTCGACGCCAAATCTGTTTTCTTCGGTTAACTGAATAAATCTGAATAACATTCTGCAGTCGAGCCTCGAAAGAGGCTTTCGCTCAGTCGGAAATTTTTCTCGTATTGATCTTTTGGAATCAAGTGTGCCCTCTTTAAGAAAACTTTTCTCTTTCCGGATTCAGACTTTTCTTGAAAGCAGTGCACCACAATATGTGCAATTCTTATTTCTTTCCAAAGGAATTATATATTACTATATAAAAAAATTTCTTTACATAGTATCAAACCTAAATCCAGCTTCAAACTTTTGTAGTAAAAATATGTATTCTAAAACATTCCCGAGTCGAAATATAGGCCCTACTTTAACGCTCTTCACGCTATCATTTGTAGGGGCTAAGGTTTTAAAGTAGAA
>JAUESH010000024.1:10698399-10718005 GCA_032275165.1 Synergus magnus
TAAAATTTCTATTTCTATGTATACGTTGACTTTCAAAAATCACAAAAAGACATCTATAAATTGGTCGGGGAAAAAAATTTGACCGGGAAAAAAGCGGGAGAAACCGGGAAAAAATCGGGAAAAACCCGGGAATTTTAAATTGCCTGATCACTAGACACCCTGAGTTGTCTTATAGCTTGCGTATATTGTAAGATATAAATTAAAATGTAGTACGATGATGTTGAAAGTTGACCAATTTACAAGCTACCTTCGCTATGTAGATGATGTGTCACCTGAAAATAGTGAAGGCATACGCCTAAGTACGTCGCCATTCTAGCAGCAGGTTCTTCAGAGCCTTTACATAATTTGATATTTAAATGAACTTAAAATAGTCCGCAGCAGCAATTTGTCTTGCAAAGTTACTGAGGAGTTTTCGTCCAAGAAACATAGAGTTCCGACCTCGAGTGTGGGAACAACCCCTCCTCACACCTCCCACACTTTCAGCTTAACCCTCTGTCTCCCAGTTTACCTAGTTGGCATGTGCGAAGTGAGAGAGTCCGATACAACCCGTTTTATTTCTGCACTGAAAACTCATTATGATTAAAATCACCTTGTATAAAACCATCTGATTCTTGATTTCTGTTTTCAAACATATTTTGCATTAAATTTACTTTATTTCTTAATTAACGGAATGCGCATTCGTCCAGTTTTTTCGACGAATGGCATTAGCAGGATGGAAAAATTTTCCTTCCCCTTTTCAATTCAGCCAATCAAATTTGCCAGATTTCGCTATTCATCCTCTAAAAAGCTGGACGATTAGCCACAGCTTTTAATTTTAATTTTACACGGTCCTTGCTTTTACCAAAGACCTTTTATCAAAGAAAAATAGAAAAGAGTAAACATTGGTTAATTTTCTGTTTTCAGTGATAAAATTTTGTTATTTGAATGGTATAAAAGAGATTAGAGTTTTTGTAGAAAGCTTTGGTGGGAAACTAGCATGGACTGTTTTTAAGTGGGGAATGGGCAACAGCTTGTGGTAATAGTCGTAAAGCAGTCCGTTTTATCGCTTGCATAATAATAATTGTTATTTTACATGTGATTCCGACCACAATCTTGCTAATTGCCACACGTATCCGCGTACGAAAGCGGGTCTTGCCTTCGGAAAGCCGGGAAGTGAGCGCATTTCGCGTGACGACCGACTTCCGGAATTAACTATCCTCCAAACCAAAGGCGCTTTACCGTTTCAGATTCCCTCCCAACCAATCAAAACATTTTTTTTTTTTTTTGAGGGAGTTTACTTGCTTTTAATTCAAGATTCTTGTTCTTTATATTCAATCTCGAAATTTATTTTATTTATCTCAAATTGCGTTAAATGAAAGAGAAGGATAGAAGGAATATTGAAATATTTGAGAATGAAATTAGGCTAAACTAAAAAAATGACGAAAATTGTCTAACAGAGGAGATTGGAACATTAGTTATTAATTCTTCCCAACTTTCATTTTATGAGAGAAGGAAAGAAAGTTTTTGTTTGAAATTTTTGAAAAAAGAGAGAAAAGACTGATCCGCCAAAATCAAATTGAGGAAGATATGGAAAGGGAATCAGAGTCTGTGTGAAGTACCGAAGTAGTAGAGTTTGAGAATAAAGTTGATATTAAAATCAATCCGATAGACGACCGAGAAGTTGGCCAGAGTTTGTAACCTCAAGAGTGCCTTTTGCGTAAAGGTTGACTGCAGTATATTGAACTTCAGTCAAGTTCACTCCACTATTTGCATTCCTTCGCAGGAGAAGGCTAAGAAAGCAAAAAAGATGTGGGAGGTGAAGATTAGGCGGTGAAACTTCTTCTTCGAGGAAAGTCGAGGCATCGAAAAATTACATCGCCCAAGTCGTAAAGCTTTCGAAAGCTCAAGAACTTCCCTGGGTACATTAATATTTTTATTTTTAAAAAAAGATAAAGGAAAAGTCGCCTGCTAATATTATATTTTTAGTACAAAGGTAGATTGAATTTAAATAATTTAAAAAAAAAGACCATGTTTATTTGCGATATTTTCTTAATCAATGAAATAAAGAAGTACCGAAACGTCTGTCTGGAAGTTTCTCGAACTAACTCCTAGAAGACTAGGGAATTGGGATGTCGTTAGCGAATACAAATCAGCAATTTCACTTTAGACTTTAACGAGCTTCGAGTTCTCCATCTAGAAACGTTCTGAAATGTCCCGACTGTAAGACGAAGTAAATTAAACATTTTGTATTGGGTTTATCTAGAGATTCGATTTTACGCTATCAGATGAAAGTTTTGGCCTGCGAATCCCTTTAAGGCAAAGAGTACTATTTCAAATTACGTTATAACAAACTCTCTCTAGGAACTAGTGTAAAAATATCTTGTAAAATAGTTTAAATTAAGACCTGAAATATTTTACATTTCATTTAAAAGTAAAAGAACAATGTTTAAAGACCGAATTAGTATGAATGGAATTATTAATTGATTTTAGTAACAAATAATTATATAATTTCAGATATTTTTATTTAGAATGACAGAATTATATTGGTCACATTTGTTACTTGCTGTGAATGCCACATTACAACAGGTAATTTGTTATAATGATAATTTATATATGTGGTTATAATTATTTATAATTAGAGGAGTTTAATATACTTGTCATTTATTCAAAATGTAATATCTAGTATAAAGTAATGAAAGGGTGTCTTTTGAATGCATTTTGAAATCAATGATTTTATATTTCATTAATAATGTAATAAACCTTAATGGTAATTGCTTTTAAGTATTCTTACTTCTTTAGAAACATAATTATTTAATCTCAAATTATTGGAAAGTGTATAAGGTAATGTCCTATAATTGGTTGAGCATTGAAATCGTATAATTTACTTCGATATCAATTTAAATCTGATTAATATTTCTAAAGATTTTAACTGGAACGTGAAATAGGACACACGTCAGATTTAACATGTTAAATTAATATGCAAAATTAATATTTCCAGTCGTGTTGAAATATCCACGATAAATAATTGTTATTATGATTAAAAGTGATTTTTAATTATGGACACGAAAAAAACTACTATGGCTGTGACAACCACAGAAATAGTAAAATATGGTACAACTACAATTTGTGGTTTCCACAACCACGATTGTGGTTGCCACAACCACAACTATTATGTAGCAACAATCACAGCTATGTAGCAACTATTATTAAATAGTTGTCACAACTTTTTCGACGAATGGCACTAGCGGGACGGAAAAAATTCCCCTTCCTCTTTATAATTCAGCCAATTAAATTTGCAAGATTTCGCTATTCGTCTTAAAATGCTGGAAAATTAGCAACGGCCTTTTAATTATGTATACATTACAATATATCCAGTGTAGAAAGAATTAAATGATCGGTATGGCGGTTTTTGCAAATTAAATTTTCTAGCCGTGGTTGAACAGTGAATAAACTTCTTTGGTGACCCTGCACTTGTTCCAGGGCTATTAGACTACGAATGTTTGTGGTATATCATATAGTGGCGAAATTACGTTACAATTGGCTTGGTTTTCTTTGTTGCTGTGACATGCAAAGTTGCTCAAGGGCAGTTATGGTAGTGCAGTATAGTGCTTGAGAAAGAAGGTCTTTTAAAATCGTGATAACACTGGGTACCCAAGCGACTGCAACACAAGGACGCGTTTAGAATTCATAATTAAACGAAGCTCACTCTGGAGCAACCATCGGCTCCTGTAAAAGCCTCGAACCGTAAATGTTTTATGTCAGTCAACATTATAGAACGACCTTCTGCGCCTACAGGGCCGCGCTTTATAAACGTGGCATGTTGTTTAACAAGTCTCGTATTTTACGAAAATTTTGACCAAAATTGTTGTTTCAAATTTTATGTTCCAACCATTAACTGCCGAATATTTTATTATTCATATTTTTAATGCCTTTTCATATTTTCTCGTTTACAAGCGTTTGCTTCGGGCGAAAAGTGAAAAATTACGTATGTATGGATGAATTTTCATGAATTATATGATAATTATAAGTTTCTTTATGAATACGGTCAATGAATTATGTAGTAGTTTTTTTTTTACTGTAAATCAGTAGTTTTTAACTAAATGATGGTAAAATACATACTAAAATGAATTAGTATAAGAATCAGCACTATTTCATTAATAACTTTTTACTAATTCACATTGAGAGAGATGCGTTTACGTTACATCAAAAAAGGAGTGTGAGAGATATTTTAAAACTGTTATTTAACATTTCTCATTACTAATTATATTTCTTATTAGTTAAAAGAAAGTAAGGTCAAATGATTTACACAGGTGAGAGGGGGTGAGAGGTAAAAAATGTGTTTTATATATTATTTAACGTTCCTGTACTCAAGAGAATACTTTTAAGGGATATAGTTCTAAAGAAATGCATAAATTTCAGATATAGTTATCTACAATTCTGCAGTTGTAGAAAGATGGAAAGGAAAAGGGAAAGAGTTTGAGGATAGACGGCGTGCAAGCTCTCAACGTGACTGAAGCTTGTTTCGTATTAAAGTTATGAATATAAATCATATCTCACTCGCTCTTTCATCCCTACGCTTTCCACTGAATCCAGATTTTAAGCCGTCAGATTGGTTTTCAGAAAAAGTAAAAAAAAAAGAATATAAAGAAGATGAGGGAAAAGAATCTGCACTTAGAAAACAATCTAAGATTTACTAACCATGGTTTGAAGATTCCTTTTATGCTATAAGAATAAATGTGGTTCAATAAAAAGAGTATAACATCATTTTTTGTTAACTTCATTTTAATTTCGTTTTTATTCTAAAACAAATCAATTATTTTTTTAATAGAATTTGCAAATTCTGTATTTTGGTTTCTGTTTTTGTTGAGCGCAATCTATGAGTTAACTGCCTTGACGTCGATTTCCTTTTACTTTGCCACCCGAGTACCTGCCAGAACCGTTCTACCTTTCTCGTAGAAAGCTCGGAAAGCTCTCCCCCTTTGACTCTGCATCCCCAGCAAGCATCGAGCTGCCAAGTCGACGGCAGCTCCTGGTGTCAAAGTGCCGGCCCATAATTCACCCTGTCTTTCTCGCACGCACTCAAACACCCTTTTCCCCACTTTGCCCATTACTGCCCTCCTCTGATAAAGATGGTTTGGGGTTGTTTGTTAGAACTAGGGGAAAACTTTAGTAGCCTTGAAGATATGATTCTTTTGTTTGCGATTGGCGTAAGATGATTTATCGATGTTTATAATCCATAAAGTGTGTTAGATATAATGAGTATTTGATAAACAGTATTTGGGATGTCAATATGGGAACGAGAGACTTCGTAATTTTTGATTAATTATTGTTTATTTAATCATGCTCGTTGAAAATATTAAAATGGTTATCTGGACTCCAGGGAAAAATTATATGTTGTTTTTCAATGGAAAGAAGACGACACGTATTTTACCGATTTCAAGAGAAAAATTTATTGACAAAGTATGTAACAGAAGTTTTTCACGTTCAAATAAACGAAATATTTTTTTTTCAATTCTATTTTATCCAGAAATATTGTTCCACGTAAAAATAACAATAGATTTTACATGTTTCTTTCATACAGAATTATTTTCAATACAAATGAATCAATATTTTAAAACTGATTCTAGTTTAAAATACCATCAATACAAAAATTCATTCATTTGAACGTTCAGAACTTTTCAGTCATGACAAAGTTATGAGCGTTTGAATTTTAAAAACTGATAAAGTGATAACATGCACTCTCTAAAAACTGTGAAAATATTTCTTTAGAGTGAAAAAGTATTAAAAAACGTGATATATGTATTTCATAAATAGCTTCTTAACAATTTCATAATATTTGTTTCAATATTTTGAACATACATTAAAAATTATTTTTCCCTAAAAAAAAAGCGAAACGCGTGTGTGGCGCGCGACTGATAATGCTCGCTAGTTATCATAATCATAATAAGACAAATAAATTTCGATTTATGTAGTATGTCTCGCGTAGTGAAGAAGATCAAGGAAAGGTTAAAGCATTGATATATGCAGGGTTATAGAGGTCACGAAGCCAGAGTGGGTTAGATGTAATATCATGGTATGTATCGAAACCCGAGGGATTTTGGTGATCACGCACGGACGCGCGATTCAGTGCATCTACGTCACGAATCCAAAGTATAGAAGAATCCGATAGTTGGGTGTCATATATATCGAATTCCAAAAAATCGTGAATTCTTCACGCTTTTTATCACGCTCAAAAATTTTTCTAACGCAGGTACAAAAGGGGAAAAGATTAATTAAATTATTTGCCACCACCTTCCGTATTTTTAGCAGTAAAGATTGAGACTGAAAATTTAATAAACAATTAAAGTCTTTTGTTTATTTATACGTATAGTACGAGAACACGTAAAGTAGAACATTTTTGTGAGTGAACCACATGAAATGTTGCAGTCAATTTAAGTGGCGCAAGAGCAAAGCCGCCCACAAAAGGTGTTCATTTATGAAACATACCTTCATTATGAAACGGTACATATTTCAAAAGTCTGAGCATAATTTGCTGAGTACTGCTAATAGCACGCAAACGTAATTCTGTTTGTCATTGGATAAACCAAGAGCTTTTGAAAATAAGCCTTTATCAAACTTACAGCACAACTAATAATATTGTAAATAAATTTTAAAATTCTGGGGGGCGATTATGTAACTTTTCACTTTCATTTTTTGGTTTTCCACTTTTTGATTTTCACTTTTACAAAATACACGTGAATGTAAAATTTCACGCTTTAAACGTCACCGAAGAATTGTAAACGGTTCTCGTATTTATTTCTTATTCGTCGTTTTCATGAAAAACTTGAAAAACTTGAAAAACTCGAAAACTTGAAAAACGACAAATAAGAAATAAATACGCGAACTCCTTACAATTCGTCAGCGACGTTTAAAACGTCAAAATTGACATTTGTAAAGGGATTGAAGGTGGGGTAGTGGACAAAATTTCCACCAATCTGGTCGCAAACTTGTTTCACGTCTCGCATAACTTATTTAGACTCTTTCGATTTTAAAAACGATTAAAGAGGGTAATAACATTTTGTATATATGAATAAAGCAGGGTTATAAAATATAATTTGTCTCTTTACCTGTCAGAAGCATACGGGAGCCTGAGAGTGAGTGCTATGAAACCACATTTAGAGCGATACTATATCGGGAAACGCATTAAATTAATCGAAAATTCAAGTGGATACTGTTACTTCTTTTACTTTGAAATGAAAAAACCTTAAATCTCAAAAGCACTCTCCTTACGACAGTCCATGAAGTTCCCAGAATTACAAATTTAAAAGCTCAAAGGTATAATTCGCCATCTCCTTAATTGCAACTTCTGCAGCAGCTTCCATGAATTAAATATTACTCTCATTTACGTCCAGGGAATGGATTGATGATAAAATGCAGAAGAGTGCTCAGAATATTCGAATATATTTGCCGCACTTTTCACTTAGCACCAAAGTCGATAAAAAAAGTTAGGAAAAAGAGACCATTGGGGAGAGAAAGTTTATTTTTACGAAAGGTAAAAGGCTTTGCACTCAGTTCCTATGAGTCTGATAAATTTCAATTACTTTATTTCACCAATGTTTATTATATGGGACGATTTTTGTCTCCAGCATGGATCCCCAATGGCACCTTTGGTACAATGCGCCCTTTCTTTTCTTTCGATTTCCCCCTTACCCCCTCACCCACTGAATGCCTTAACGCTATTTTACGGTCGACCATTTCGCGCTTAATCACCGCATCACGCTCGAGGTCCTAGTGTTTTCCGATAACTCCGATATTATAAAATATTACAGCTCCTGGTTTGATTAGTCGCGACCGTATATGGCTACGCTTGCGGCCAACGCACCCCTATTTCCCCCGATGCTTCCATCGTGAACTCGCAAACGTTGTTCAGTTAATATGTACGTGTGTACTTACCTATGCTATGCTCCCTCGGTGTATCCATTACCAAGCCAATGTTAGTCAAGTCGACTTTACTCTATTAAAAATTTACAATCCTGGAATATATATGTGCAGCACTTTTACACCTTTTGATGTCTTTAAGTAAAATTAATGAAAAAACCAGGTTTTTACACCAATACGCTAGAAAAGTAATCATGAAGATCCTAGTAATCGTGAAAAGAGATTATAACTTAAATAAATGATAAGAAAATGAAATAACAAGATAAATAGTAAGATAAGAAATAATAAAAACCAATTGAGTTTAAGAATATTTTAAAATATAGAAAGCAATTGCAATTTATTAAAATTTAAGCAAAAAGTAATAAAACTAATAAAAAGGGCGTCACGATTACTGGGACGTTTACCTTAACTCCTTGACTGTGCATATCAAAAATCGCAAAGCGGGCCCAAAAGCGGACGTTCTACTGAATGGATTTCATTGCAAATTGGGCAGTTTAGGCCCACCTAGTTCATGACATGTACACATAATTCGCAGTCAGGGGGTTAATGGTTCCACAATTTTTTTTCTGAAAAGGTTTGCAATATTTAACCACTTGGAAAAATTTGATAATGTTCGTTATTTTATTTAAAAAAGACATGATTTACAATAGATATGATAGAATTGATTTACAATCAATATTTTTACGAATAACTCAGATTTTCAATAATATAATGAGTGATTGAAACTAGTCACGTGTCTCCAAATTGATTCTACTAGAAATCGAAGTGAATTTTTCCGTTAATATTTCTCCTCTCGATGCAAATGAAGCCTACGATTTTCCAGGGATGTATACTTGGTGTTGGAGAGAAAAACAAGAGTTATTATTGTTGCAAGCAAAAGCGAATCTTTCTGTGTTGCGTGATGGATTTAAACGGGTCTGCGGTAAATTCGCCATTGCTGCCATCGAGACTATCGAGAAAAGCTCAAAATCAAAGAAAATCCCAACCGTGTCGGAAGAGCTTTCGACTCTTTGATTTACCGCTTTTGCCTCCGGGGGCCTCCACCCTTTACTATCTCTCTAGCGGTATCTTTTTCTCTCACCTCGCATACCCTTTTCTTTTTCCTCGTTGCCATCGTTGGCATACTGCAAGAGTGGTGGGAGGTTTGCGGCTTCCCTATGAATAACTCAAAGCACCGGCGCCTATACGCCACTACAGGTACTCGAGCTGTTCGTGCACTTGTTCGCATGTTTCAAGCATAGACAATAAGTAGAGTGCTCTGCATCATCATACGTTTATAAACACGTAATGTATGCTAGTTGGAATTATTAATTCGGTTTAAATAAATAACTCTTCTTTATCCGATATTTTCATTCTCAACCCAAAAAAAAAGGCATTAATACGGATTGGGGCGGATTTAGCTAGCGTTAATATATGAAATGCATTGATGACGCCGCATAGAACAGAATTGATATGAATTCAGCGCTGAAAGTTTCGCAATGCATGAAAAGAATTGGGACACCTTAAGAGGTACTGGAGATCAATTACATAATTTTTTTCACTTCTCATTTGTCACATTTCTATGTACGAAAAAAATTCTTGCACGTACAAAACAACAACGGAGTGATTAGAATTCCTCGAGGAAGATCACCAAGTTGTTTCTTTGAGGACCATCAATGCAATTAGCCTGACCGTTTTATCGTATGACTGATATCAACTTGAAAAGTCATCGGTCGACTTTTGTCGTCGAACTTTGTTGACACACTCAGAAAAAAATTTGTTTTAATTTGAATTAAACAAAGTTTGTTTAATTCAAATAAATTTTTACTTTGACCCCATATCAATGATATGTTTGTTTGATTCAAACAGAAAAAAACTTGTTTGAATCAAACAAACATATTATTGATATGGGGTCAAAGTAAAAATTTATTTGAATTAAACAAAGTTTAATTTAATTAATTTAATTAATTTATTGATTTAATTATATGTTTGTTTGATTCAAACAAATTTTTTTCTGAGTGAATGTGAAAAGTGACAAGTGAGAAGTGTCAGTGCATATCTATGCTGCATATGCAATGAAAATTTCAGTGAATTATATGCAAAATTTTTCTATTTATTTCTTTTCTAATGTTTTTTTCTAACCATGAATATGGCAAAAAACTCTTGCATACGATGTACAATATAAAGTGTGTGATATAATGTGTAATATGGGAATATTTCCAGAAAGAAATACGTGCGGCATTCGAGCAATGTGTGATGGATAATTTATCCACAAAGTTTTTGCAAGAAAAAAAGCCTTGGTAAAGAATATTCTGGTGGATATCGACAGGTGCTGTTGTTTCTTCTTCATTATACTCCTTTTCTCAAGGGTGCTTTTCGTATTTCTCTCTTTCTACTCTTATTCTCTCCGTTCATGCAAACCTCTCTCAATCTCTTCATCTCTCGAACACTTGAAGGGTCCTTGAGTCTTAGTAGCTGGAAACAACAACGAGAGGCAAAGAGATGAGAAGAAAGTCAGTTGGGACAGAATGGGTAGAAGGCGAGAAATACATAGACAATATCACTCCAGGTTAGAGCACGCCCGTTAATTACCATTGAGATTGACTCGAGACAACAGTAATTAAGACGAGCCACGAGCTTTGAGGTCTTAGGATTCCAGCTAGAGAATGAGCGAGATGAACGTCGTAAAGGGGTTGGAAACGCAAGAGTAAGGGAAGCGTTTAAACGTGAAGAGAGATCGTTGACTTATTTGCATATAATTGATCGCGGCTGACTCAATAATGACTGTAACTACTGATTGCCCTTAGCTACTATGTACGTATGAATATTCCACTTTTGCTATCGCGATACACCATTTTTTAATATACGCATAATTGGTTCTTTGAAGGGCTATTCACTCTGGCTATTCACATTGTTGAAGCCTAAATTCATTTTGAGATTGTAAAATTTGTAAAACTATGATCTAGCGCGGACAGACCAGATGTACATCACCTTGTACACATGGACTCGAGTGGCTTTTATAAACAGTGTACCATGGTCGGCACCACATTTAAGGATAATTCTTCAAATGATTTCACACGGAAATCGTGGTGAATTTCTGTGGAAAACCTGAGTTGCCGCTTAACGCATTCCCGTTTTCTATAGGATGCACGTTAAGGTGAGGTGCGATGAAACCGATATCAAGCTGCTTGCTCCTTCTATTGCGCACCTGTTCTCCTTGCCTGCTGGATGCCACTTAAACATTCATAGAAACTCCTTGCTTAGTACAGCACGTAGGTAGCGTACGTGATCTACGTCGAACAACGGCATCATGCAGGCATCGGAAAGTAAAAAGCATCGCAGAAGCAAAGAGGAAAAGGGGGAAAGAAGAATCTGTTTATAAATTGAAACTGCCGTTGAAGAAACTAAGAGTGGAGAATAGGAAGAATTGTCTGAGTAAAGAATACATACGCGAGTCAGATGTGGAATTTCGTAGAAGCAAAAATAAAATTTAATGGAACGGGGATAGTTGGATTACAATGTCTATTCTTCTTCATAGACAGAGAAAATGTCGAATTTCTAGCCATTTTGTGGGAATTACATTTTTGAAACGTCGATCACAATTAGTTATTGTTTTATTATTTTTCCTTTCGAAGTACCTATTGCTATTTTTGAGATGAACATAAATATTCCAGTACGTGTCTCTTCTTAATGATTAATTTAATCCCCATTTTCTGACAAGGGCCTATTTGAGTAACAAATCTGGTTATCCTTGAATTTGGAGAATTTTACATATCGAACTAGCTGTGGAAGTTATGCATCAAGTCAACGGGCGAAAAGTAAATGTGGTCGCTTGGGAAATCGCGATATGGATCGAGGAAGTCGATCGAATCATACCGCGATCTTTGGGACAACCACTTCGAGTTGTGGAAGTCGAAGGCTGCTTGAAAGTCAAGAAGGGTGAAGGCTTGCTATCTCGTGGCAGGAAAGGTAAAGCCACGAGTCTCGGGGGATGTTCCGAGATTTACAGCCTTTGACCCTTCTAGTCCCAGCATCTCAAACAAATAGCACTTAATCAAAAAATAATACATCAGGATCCTTTTTTTCAATCTCTTAACGGATTTATTAAAATTCATTGCAATAACTTTTCTCTGAAACTTTCTTCTCTCAATCGATATTTACCCGAATAAAGTGAAAGTTTTCACCATTAAAATCGCATTTCCAGATATTTTAAATGCCAAATAAAGTTTTGTAAATAATCGGAAATATGTGTTTTTCGAAACATTATCCCACATCATTAGTTTTCGTTTCAAATTACGAGGATGACGTTCGAAATCTAGAGGACATGGAGACAGTAAATTTAAATGAAAATGTAAATGAATGGTAATTAATCGGAATGCCAGATCGAAACATGGTATCTAACCGCTGATGAACTTTCTTACTTGAAATGATCGCAAGTTCACGTTCGTGTTTCGAGTCTGGGGGCGATCGCGTGCCAAACTGCTGCTGGACATAGGCCCATACATAATGCATAATATCAAGACTTCCCGAGTCGTTTCACAGCGAGCTTTCAATCGCATAAGCTCCCTCCCATTCTCTCATTCTTCCTTATGTATCACATTGACCGCAGATCGATAAATTTTCTTCGCGCGTTTACTCATGTAGGTTGAATCAGAAAAAAATAGTTCGTTACATATGTCCTTTCCGCTACCTCAAACTGATAAAATATTCCCAAATCAATGATTAAATTCCTTGGATAGTATTTAAAAAATTCCACAAACTAAACGTATTTGAGGCTTTAGTAATTAATCCCAGATTACAAGTGAAATATTTTCTTATATAGTTGGAAAAGTTGATGGACTTGGTTATTCGTGCAGATATGAGAGAAACTTGCTCTGGGCATTAATCAAGGCCCGTTAATGAAACAGGATGACCTTGCTTTTGAATTCATTTTAGGAAGTTGATGGACCTGAAGATTTTGATTACCGCAAGCTACCTCAAAGGTATTTCCTTTTCGTTATTCAAAATTGCAGGGATGCAACGTGGAATCCTTGACTAGTCTCAATGCTCGGTTCTCTCTGAAAGTCCTCATATTAATATAAATAACTTCTGTGAAATTCAAGCGATGTAAGTTTAAATTAGCTAATCTTAAGATTTATAGTCACGATTTTGCATGTCATCTGAGGACTTTCTATAGGGAAACACTTGATACCCTAATAATAACATTGAACATTTTAAATTTGTCGAGTTAAATTTACCATAAATAAAAATCAAGACAACTTCGTTCTTTTTGCATTATAATATATTATGTGCTCCACAACAATCATTCCTGTGATTTTTCTCTACTACTCTGATTTATCTACTGGCAGGGTATTAAATCCCCTGACAAGTAAAAAATGCGTTCTGTAGAATATAAAAGCATTGCATGACGCTTTCAGCGGATCTAAACGGGCGAAATGAAGACCGTGGTCGACGTCATTTGGCGTCGTCAGCCAAGCGTTTATCTTTATTTCTTTGTGCTTTTTATTCCCTCAAAAGTTCAGTCAAGTTCTTTCAGCAGCAAAGTGAAAAAGGCGGAGGTAAGTAAATAGAAAAAAAAGGTCAGAGCATAACGACGAGGCATTGTTGAGCTGGCCATACCCCACATACAACTTGACTGCGCGATACCTTCAAATTAGAGGCATCCACGCGAGAAGATTGATTAAATATTCATTTATTGCGGCTCGAGCCCACTGTATTCGCGTGCATTGCTTATTTGACCATAACTTCAGTTGGTCAGCTACAAATCGCTCCGGACTTTACATAATACTAGATGTGGGTGTTCAGTGTTCACTGTTCATGCACGGAGTCACACGCAGGCTCGCCAACCAACGCTGAAGACGGGAATCAGAGCGCCTGCCTCGCAACATGACCTCTGTAATCATATCGTTTTTACAGTAATTACGACCGCCCTTTGGACCCGCTTAGAGGTGACATTATTTTCCCATTTCGAGCGCAGAGCTGCCGAGATTAAAGGAGAGAAGTGGGCTCAATCGGGTAATGCTACGTTGCGAGGGTGCACTAGCACAGATGAAAGAATGCTCCTTTTTTTCATCTCGAGGTCGCCTACTAAAAATCAGATAGCTTTCAACACCGGAAGTCTTATCTTTGCTTGAGATCCAGACTCCGCAGGGTGCGAAATATCTGGTTATATCTTTCCTTAGTTAAAAGGCATTCAAATTTTCTTCATTGAATAACGTTATACATTATACACCTATATATCAAGCAATATCTTGCTTCGAAAATCTCTCTCGGTTCAAAGCGCAATAATTTGTCACTCCGGACTCGGATGAATGAGAACAACTTCGACCACAAGAGCTTTAGATAGAGTTCAGTTCAATACAACTTGAATCCTGCTGAATTCCAAATTGTGCTGTACCACTGCATGCATCATAGAAATAAAAATGTATAATATTTGACTCGATATTACTGACTAACATTCCGCAAACTCGGCAAATATCGTAAATATTTTCATTCTCTTATCCGATTTCATCTAGACTTTAATGATTTTCAACAACTTCCCTGATTACCTTATCATAGTTTTACAATGTTAAATCTTGCGTATAATTACTGGAAGGTACCACTTAGGAGAATCCAATAAACTGAATCTGCCGCTTTCCCATTTCGAGGGAGCAGTCTACCTAAGCTCGACGTGGTTGGCGACGTGAAAGTTCTAATCCCATGTTAGTTATTGACTGGATTCGGCAAAACCCAAGCAGATGCGTGTCGTAATTGGTTGCAGGATTGCCAAGGCTGATATTGGTTCTGCCTTAGGCCGGCTTAAGAACAATCGCTGATGGAATTCGTTCAACACGTCACGTGTTGCACGAATCAGAAATACTAATTAAGCACAAGAAGAAGATCGAATGAAGCAGATAAACATGAGCACATGATAGAGATTGAGAAATGAATGACATAATAACATCATTCGAATAAATCAAAAAAAGAATACAAACCATTATATGTATAATAGAATTTTCTATCTTTTTACAAACAAGGCCTTCTTAAAAAATATCTTTTCGCTGTGAGTCG
Source organism: Synergus magnus (assembly GCA_032275165.1). Classification (NCBI taxonomy): domain Eukaryota; kingdom Metazoa; phylum Arthropoda; class Insecta; order Hymenoptera; family Cynipidae; genus Synergus; species Synergus magnus. The sequence goes on from JAUESH010000024.1 coordinate 10,713,325, forward strand.
ACTAAATTGTTTTAAGAACCTAAAACATAAAACCACAGAGTAGAGTTTGTCAAAAGTATATCGCATTAATTAAATCAGGTACACGGACTACTTATCATCTTGTCGGTCGGATAAAGGTTTAAGCTTTACGTGCTGCTCCGTAAATATTTTATCAGACGGTAAAACCTCAGAGTTACATATTTCCCTCTATAATGGAAGCCGCCTTCTTACCTCCCACGCAATATAACGCGATGCAGTAAGAATGTTATATGTATATGGTGTTGCGAAGTAGGCGAGAAAAGTTTTGGAGAAGAAGCACGTACTCCGATGGAACTAGTTCGCGAGTTAGCCGGTGCCTTCGAAATCTCGGAAGGTGGTCCAGGACAAAAAGATGACCTGGGAAGAACGGGCCAAGCAGCCCTAAGTACAGTTTGCTTTGTTTCGTGCCAAAGTCACTTCGTTTCGTGCAATCGTAATACACGTTAGTGCTCAGCTACAGTGTACTTTCTGTCCTCTTTGTCTCTTTTAAGAAACTTGGTTTGTGTACCTTCAAGTCTATAGTCTGTTGATATTGTAAGTTCCACGACCGAAATGCAAAGGTTGACCCAAGTAGCCATTCTTAATTAAAGTTCTTGTCAAAGCTGGTATTCATGAAACTTTAATCCCATGCAAAATATCACATATAACACTCAGTTTGCAAGTGATCGATCATACTTGTTTTATTATCACGTTCGATTATAGGTGTCAGGTTTCACGTTTCCCTGAATTTCATCTACACATTTTCATATCGTATCGATATGTCTTCCGATAGTAAACTCAGCGAGTTTATCCTCTGATAAAAAAATATGTACAGACATCTCAAAAAATTGTTTAAGACTATGCCTTCAAAAGCCCCTCACATTTTTCAAAAATCAATCATGGAACTTGTAAATATACCCGAATTGCAGGTTCAACTTGAACATGCTGAGATGTAGTGATGCTGATGCTTTACAGATATAAAATACGAGGTATGCTAGGAACTTTGTGAGACATCCACTACATGCGCAGAGCACTTTGCTCAGCACGTGCCGTCAAATTACGTGCGTCTTTGTTGCCCTGGAATGTATGTTCCAGGTGCGAATTTGGTCCTGGTTTACAGTTGATGTCGAGCTTCGCAACCCCAAATCAATGTTCCTGTTCGACATCCAAGATCTACGTCAAAACAACTAAGTTGGTAATTTTGAGATAGGCGTGGACTTGTAGTCACGAACGGGTGCATCACTGACATATGTCAAGAAGGAATATATAAAGGGATGAGAAATAGAAGGACGGTCTTAATTAAGTTACTCAAGTCGTCTCGTAAACTCAATTACATCATCTTGCGGTGTAAACATCTTTTGAGCAGCGTCTTCCACGACCTTCTAATTAGCAGGATGTCAGTTATTCCCTTAGCTTCAAATGAAAATTTTCAATTTTATTTAACCCTTTTTTCCTCCCGGAAAGCTTCTTTGAACATTTAAAATGCTTCCTGTCTAGAATATTAATTAAAACAGCCGCAGGATTATATCCTTAAATTATAAGATGAATGTTCTTTTACAAGAACTAATTCCCTCAAAGTGTTCAATATTCTTTTATTAGACTTTTACTACGGCTTCGGGACAAAAGCTTTGTTTCTTACTCTTCATAATATTTCTTTCATCAAGTTTGAAAAACATTCAATAACAAAAAATTTCAATGATGAACAAGATTCTATAGAATTTCTTTTAGAGATAATACTTATTTTGTTCCTCAATTACCTTGGTAACGGGGAGAACACTGATTGATGAGATAAACATAATATAAAGTACAAACTAGATTAGGTGCGATATTTATTTGACTGAGATAGCCCATCAATTCTGCAAGTTCATAATATTGTTGTTGGATACTGCTCGAGAAGGGGGATGTTTGTCGTCTCCACTTCGAGATTCGTTGTGATGGCCGACGAGTCTGCTCATGGGTCGGGGGTTGATCGCAAGAGAGTGAGAAATTAGGGAGGTTTAATGTTGGCCACAGTGCGGCGCCCCATGCTCTAAGTGATCATGGATTAGCTGCACGAGGAAGCCAGACTGGAGAGCAGAAGGGGGTTCGCAAAAGCATGTGCCAGCCAACTAATTACCCCAGCAACGGACGCCAGAGCAGACTGGACCAACGAGATCCACGTTTCGTCGTTAGAACCACCGCTAGCAGGTATTAAGGTCACTCGTAGAAGTGTTTATGCACAAAAGTGCACGTGAATGCTCATTATTAAAAATAATTCAGGATCAACTCACAAGTTATGGGTCAGTGAACTCGGATAAAACAATCGTATAATTAGAACAAAATTTTTTACCGAAATGTTGTACAAACAGTCTACTCATTTAGTTTTCGAGTGCTGTGGCATTGTTGAATTAACATAGAGTTATCAAAAACCCTTCATCTACCAGAATTTCAACAATTGAACCAATCTAATTATTCAATTATGTATTATATATTATGTATTTATACAATCTCGCAAAAAAATGTTGGTCGGTTGATCAAAGTTGTGAGCTTTGTTTAAAAGCAATCAGAGAAATGAATAATATAATAAACATCTGTTTCATTCCACCAAATAATTCAAATAGTATCGTATCTTTTCTGCAAGAGAGTTTTGTAGTTTTTAATATTTGAGATATTCACCACCACCATTCGACCAAGCATTTGGCCATTTGGGCAAATGTTAGTGGACAGCAGGCTCTCTCTCGAAAAAAAAAAACATTTTAGTTTATTTATTTTTGACTTTCAACGAACTCACCCGCGAACGGATGGAAACACGTTGGGAATTGAAACTTCAATCCCTCGAAACAATAGTATCGAGTCGATGAAATCTGCAGATATTGCTGTGATATGACGAACTATTTCTCTTTTTTTCTAATGTTTGTTCTGATGAATTTTTATTTTTCTAAAAATGAGAGGAACCAGAGTAGAACAAGAAAATGTAATAAAACTTTACTTCTGTTACATACACAAAAAGTTAAATTTAGAACAATTATTTGCTAAACGACCAAAATCAATAGAGCGTCTAAACATTCGAGAACCATTTCATATTACACACGCCATACACACAAACCACAAAATTCAATTTCATATTGTAGAGTCATTCAACTGAAACACATTAAAAAACAAAATCATTCATTGGCAATTGACAGAAATTTCGTATCCCTGGAATTCTTATATACTTTGCTTACTTTTCAACATATAATTGCTGTAATGAAATAATAATTGGCGAGATGTGAATGGTAGTGAGCAAACCTCTGAGAGATTTTCCCGATAGCAGAATGAGATGCTGAAGAAAATAAATTATGCCATTTTATGATTAAGGACATTTTATGATTAATTTTTTAATACTCTTCCCTTGTTGTCTGTCATCCAGACAATGGTAAATTATTTTCATAATAAAAGTAATTTACAGTACATTTACATTCTGAATAAACGAGTAATGTAACTCCAAATTACAGTCGAAATGTGATGAAGGTGCAAACTTTCACATTATCTTTAATATGAATCTTTTATCCATAGGCAGTATAAGTCTCACACAGTTGCTACATCCATTAAAAATCATTGCTCTATATCCCATTCGTCATCAAATTTCTTTATTTGCATTTTGAAGACTACTTTGATTTCCTTCATTCTTTAGAAGGATGGTTTCTTGAGTTTCGTATCCTAGTCAGAAATGTAAGCGATTTCTGAGTCTACGAGCCGACGTAGTCGCATAAAGCACAGATGTATAAAAATTCCCCCGTGACGCGTAAAACCCGAGCTCTTTAAAGCCTCGCGGGTAAATGGTTGGTGCCCAATAGATGATAGACGAAATCGGAACGAGTGACCTCTGCTTTATATTCCGCGTTGCGAACGCTGATGCAAGCCTCAGCTATTCCCTCTACCCCAGCCACACTGAAAATACTTTCCTGTCGACTGCTTATCCACTCCTTTCAACTTCTTTTTCCAAGAATCCTCTTATTTCTTCACAGAATCCCTTTCCTTTCCGCTATCAAGCCGTATCACATCACAGTTCCCTTTTCTTATTTCCCATTCACGATCACAACTTGTGAATGTAAACCAACCATCATCCTTGTCACCCCTCTTTTCATCTGCGACGTCCTATTTCTATCCCGCAAGGAGTAACGGACAGACGGGTTGAATCATACGTTGCTCTGTGAGACCGAAGTTGTAATGCCTCTGGCACGAGCTGCAGTAGTTGGGAAGAGGGTGAAGTAAACGCGGGGTTACGAGGGTGAAGGAGCCGATGCAGTGAGTTGATACCGCCATGATTGCATCTATTTCCGATTTTTCAGAGCCGAGGCGCACCGACGAGAACACGAAATAGTTTAACTTTTCTTCCCAATCCATCTTGATTCAAAGTATACCTAGTACGAGAAAACCCAGAAGAGTTCAGACACCTTTGCGCGACTGGCTTCGACTTGAAAAGCACAAAACTCTGGGGAAGCACTCCAAAGAGCCGGAAAAGGAAGCCAAATATTGCACCTTCTTGGTGATTTAAAAAGGATTTAATAGCAGTCACTCAGTGGACTTAATCAAGAAAATATGTCTGAAAGTCGAAATGCATCATGCTACCTTCTTCCATTTGCCTCCTACACGGAGAGAAAAGATATGGTTGGGCCAACCATGAAAATGGAAAAATATGGGGCAACCATATCTATAGTTGCTG
>JAUESH010000024.1:10737496-10748315 GCA_032275165.1 Synergus magnus
AGAGCCAGTGTCATACTGAATCTAAAAAAATTTGAGATTTGTTTTTCAGATGATCCGTCTTCGAGATTGAATCAACAGCGCACATGTACATACTTTTTTAGGAGTAATGTTTACTTATCATTTTTATTTTTAAAAAGAGAATAAAATAAATAAAAACACATTTTTTTTGTAATTTATGAGTGCATTCAATAGCTCAAAAAGTTTTATAACGATGACTATAATAGTAACCTCTAGAAAAATCCATAAAAATGACCTTCTTTTTTTCAACCGCCTAAACTAGAATGACCCCTTAATTGCAAAGAGGATTAATTTTTATTATTTTTTTTATTAATGGGATATAACATAAACATTGGGATATAACAAACAGTTAAAAATAATTTTCAATGGATAAAGCACTTTATAGTCAGACATAAAAGTCTACGTCTGACTATAAAAAACTGTATCTACTGAAACTTTATTTTTAAAATTAGTTAATACGAGCCTGGCATTATTATCTAAGATAATTGAAAAGCCTAGTTCAGCGGTATTTTAGCTCAAATTATAATTAAAAAGAGCTCAGAGATAGAAAAAGTGTTGATAGTTAAACGAAGCTAATCTCACCTAAAGGGGCTGCAAAGTCAGAAAGGATTTCAAAACGAATTTCTGTGGGAAAGCGAGAGTGAGTAACGTTACGACTGCTATCAGAGTTCTTCGTCTCATTCTCGTAAACAATGTGTTTAAGCTCCTCGCTTAGTCGCTCACCTCCACCCCAGCAATTTTAAGATCAAAATCAGCCCCAACTCTCCACGGGATATTCAGCTAAAACGCCCGCTGATGGTTATTGTTCTATTACTCTTTCAGAAATTGTTTTTCAGAGAAGAATTACAAGCCTCAGAGCTGGCAGAGTTGGGGAGGGCTGTCGACACGCGAATGGGAGAAAGCGTACATCAGCCCTTAATTTCATGAGGGTACGCGTTGTCGTCGAGATAAACGACCTCCGCTCTCGTTACCTTTTTTGCTATCACTTTTTATCCCAGTTTTTATTTTTTCTCTTCTCTTGCTTTTTCCCTTGTAGCTAACGTAATTTCAGACGAAAGGCCCTTCTCTTTATGTTTCTCCCGTTTCACACAGAAATCCGATCTCAGGATTTAACTCACTTGTAATTAGCCTCGAAAATTCTACCTGGTCGACTTGTAGTGACGCTATTTATAAAAAACATAATTATTCGAAACCGTTACATCTTTTAAACACATTCTAGAGCTTGAATAAATTTAAACAATTTTAATAATCGAAGATAATTCTTGTATGAGTTTAAAGCACACTTGTTTCGACAATATTGCAAACTGGAGAAATAACCACTTGGACAATAAACTGCAAAAAGCCAGATTTCTCAAATGAGAACGGTGCAAACAAAAAAGACCAAGATAACTGCGAATGGTCGCGTGCAGCCAGGACAGTATTTCCTCATTCGTGCAAGGTGTACAGCAAAAAATGCGTGTGTAACTGCAGCATTAATCCCATTAAGGAAATAAACATTTATGATCTTTTTATAACTCTGCTTAATTTTTGATGTGCGAGTTCAGCGTGAAACTGTATACGCAAAAAACAACTCGTATTTTTTATATATTTATATACTATGTATATATGTATATTGTATTTATATACGAAAAACAAATCCATTCAGTGGAAATTAGATGCGAATTTTTCTTTCTACTTTCTCAGTCCCTTCATTCAGGAGAATCAGCGATAATTTTGCTGGGAAAATCATTAAATCGATTTTGTTCACGAGAACATTATTTTATTATTAATAAATAAGTATCATCGGTCAGTCATCGGTGACAAAAGGTCCTGGAGAATATCTATGGTTATTATATGTCACTTGAGCGGATCGAAGTTTCGTTGACGCGTGGTCTTAAAAATTCTAGCGCGCACCAGCATACCTTTTTCCTCGGAGCGCGTTTAGAATAGCGGCTCATAAAAAGCAGATACTCGCTGGGACAGTATTTTCGCTGTTCCCTGAGCGAAAGGCGAACTCTCATTATGGGATTGTCCCGCTCGCCTGTGAAAGTTTGATCCCAAGTCAGGGTGATTAACGCGGTTAATTTGTTGCAATTTGACCCGGCTGCCACCCTTCCTAGCACCGGCGTCCTCTTTTCCAGCGAACCCACTGCCATGGCTGCCGGCAAACCGGCCTTCGAGCAGCAGAACATGTTCGTAAATAATTTACGAGATGTAATTGTAATTCTGTCTCGTGCGAGTCCAGTTGGGATGGAAGACGAGCTGGAACGGATAAACGAACTAATTGGAACTGACGGTTTAATTTTGGCAGAGTTCAATTGCACAAACGGCTATCGGTTCTATAATCGATTGTAATTTTCTGCTGTCCCTAATCCTATGCTTTTTAAAGCAAGAGAGCAAATCTCGTGAGAAGAGCGAAATAACACAAATCAAAGTGCATTTGTGATTATGTTCACAAATTGGGAACACGGCAAATGACTCTTGATGCAGGATTAATCTCATCATACATTTATTTGTTTGTTATATTCATCAGTTGTTATATCTACCCAATTAAGCTTTCTGTAGTCCACTTCAAACTTTTACATTATAAAAATGCAATAGTGTTAGAGTACTATCTACATCAGTTACCTTATTATTTTTCATTGCTATTTATCCCTATAATTTCTTATGACCATAGTGCGTTTTAGTTCAACGTTAGTACTTGCTCGCTCATGTACATTCCAGGCATCGATTGCCAAAGATTACGACGTTTTAAAAGCGGTACTCTTAAATAGGGTGGAAAGAGCGTATAAATATTTCTCTTCTGAGAAAGGTAGTAATTATGACTACAATCAATTTGTTACTGCCTAGCTTTTCTCTGTAAAGCATAATAATTTTACGCTTTGCAATATATCTGAAATCCACTGAATTTCAATCTCAATTATTTGGATTACAGATTAAATTAACGAATTCGATAAACTTTTATACTAGACTCGCGTCAAAGACTGGTTTTATTTTATTCGACAGCAAACATACGATACGGTTATCGCAGGAAACGTGATATTATTTTGGGAACAAGAAACGTCATAGATTTCCAGTTTATTTTTCGTGCTTTACCTTTAGTATCAAATTCTTCCTCATAAACATTTCAAAAGAATAGTACTTGAAATCAAATTTCAAAAGCCTTTGTAAGTTTATAAAAGTTCTAATGTCTTGAAAGGAATGAACTCTTTTAAATTATAACGCCATTTGGTTGTGTCAAATTTTTGAAAGAACTTTCAATCCCTCTTAATTAATTGGAAACGGAATTGTAATCAACGTCTACTGTCATAATATTTACACGGGTTTTCTCTTAATTAGTACTGTTTGAAAGCTAGAAACGAAATTGGATACTAAATCCAAACCTTTCTCATTTCCTGTCGGTCCAAAGAGTCTACACATCACAGATACTGATGTTCAAGTTTGCAGAGTACAGTTCAAACTTACACAAGGTCTTCTTACTCGGAGGATTGAGCTACAGTCCGTCAGCTTTCGCTATGCGTATCCAGAATTATTCGGATCTAGAACTCTAACTTCCTGGTTTAGTTGACCGAGCTATAGAATGTACCAAAGTAAATTATTTAACAAGTCATTATACTTTGTAACCAACTTGAAATTAAAATCAGTGCCCTGCTAATTTCAAACACGTTCCTGCAAATGCAAATATGTATCGTCATATGTAAACATTTTATCTGAATGTCATCATTTTCCTCTGAACCAAAAGCCTATGGAGATAATAATTAAAATAAAACATTTGTATTTCTCATGATGAAAATTGTAATTAGAATTAAATTATCAATAAGTAAATTACACCCCAAATATTTGAGGATACGTTCACAACATAATTGTAACATAATTGCATTGTTACTGAACAACATTTTGGTAACATTCTGTACATTAGATTGAAACTGAGATTTTTCATATCTTCACATTGTATTGAACAAGTGAGTACTACGATTCTAGGGGAAGGTACATAAAAAATTTAATAAAAATAAGCGCCATACGGCAGACACAATGCTTGTGCTGGAATGCTATAATTTACGTCGCAGTATCCATATTCCATATTCCAACACTACTGGTATAAAATCGGTTAGTGGAAATAATAGCGCATAACCTATACTCATAAATTTACTACGGATTGTTGGGAGCTTATTCGCAAGTTTAATATAATGTTTCATCATATTTTATTAAATAGTTTAACGGATAACCAATTAAATAAGAATTCAGTCAACGGATATCTCATCTCATTTCAATTTCAATTTTACAAGGAAGAAATCTGTCAATATCCAGAGAATTGAATTGAAAAAATCACGTTTCATCTTTGCTTGCGAAAAAATGTGGCTTGCCATCGGCATAAAAAAATTTTGATCGACGTTAATTTGGCCCCCAACTATGAAATATTCAAATTTTGTTGAATAGAATCGTTTAGTGGTCGTTGTTGATATTTGATGGCCACATTTTGACGTTTTTCGGTCAAAATTGAAAAAAGTTATCGAATTTTCAAATTCTGGGTGCTACCATCGTGAAGTTGGCACCCCAACTATAAATTATCCGAATTTACGTTAACGGAATCGGTTGGTGGACGATTGGTGATGTTTCTTGGTCAACTTTCGACGTGTGGTGGCCAAATTGAAAAAGTAGAACAACCCATGTAAAAGGGGAGGTGAAATCCCGCACTCGGGCTTGTTTTACTTGTTAAATTTGGCCACCGAACATCGAAAGTTAATTAAGAAACATCACCAAACGACCACCAAACAATTCAGTTAAAGAAAAGAGTACTTTATAGTTCGGGTGCAAACTTCACGAAATTGAAATTTTGAAATAATGTTTTTACGAACTCCCTGCCCTCATTCTGTAAATCCGCATGAATTTTCAATTTTTCTGTCTTTATTAGAAATTACGTAGTAAGAAAAAGCTTTTCTTTGAAGCTTTAATGTCAAATTTTATGTAGCGTATTAATTACCGCTCGAGTGCTATCACAGCTAATTTGAAAAGGCCTAATTACACCGTGATAATGCTATATTTATCACGGGAGCTAGGTGTCGTTAATATCTATTTATGACCCAGTGTAGGACTGCTAACGATCTTAGAGGTGAAGGGGAGGCAGAATTGCTCGAGGCGTAACTCATCACTTATTTAAGCTAATCTACGAGCCACTTGGATTCTCATGAGCCTTGCCACTGGTCCTACCGGACCAACCAGAACGTCGTAATACCTCAATTTTCAAAGCAATTTAAAACATGTGAATCTCAGCGATAAATATTATCCTTAAATATTGTTATTGTCTGAAATATTTGTTAGACCAATTAACTATACCATTTTCTCTAGATACAAAAATATAGTAACACATTGATCTCGTTTCATTCCATGAAAGTTTCGCTTTCCTCACCGAGGTCTTCTTCAGAGAGAACACCAACCCTCATCTTGTTAAAAAACAGGGTCAAATTGAAAAAAGTGTAAATTACGAGTTACATTCCCTGTGGAAGTCGTAAACGGGTCCCTTCTTGGCCGAAAGTGATACAAATCCACGTCTAGCTGGAGAATCTGCGCCTCAGGGTTGACTTACTGCGTTTCTTGACAGCGAAAGGGTCGTCGTGATTCGCAGTCGTCTTTGATAACTACACCTTTGTGTCTCGTAGAGATTTCGTCGCTGTTACGATTCTCCCAGAAGGGATAGGGTTAAAGACAATAAAGGAGATAAAGATGGCTAGAACATACAGAAAGACAGAGAGAAAGAGATAAATAGAGAGAGAGAGAATAACAGAGGGGAAAAGAGGGAAGAATAGAGTGTTCAGTTCGAAGGAGAAAGCATTCCAAACGGACTGCCTCATGCATATGCCACAATCTCATTTGACTGCATAATCGCATTCCAGCCCCGCGGGAAGCTCGTGTCAACAAGTTATGTATTTTTCTATTCCACTCTTCTCGCACTTTTTAACCTCTCATTGTTCTATTGAGATGTTGACTCGTTTTCATCGAGCTCAAAATCACTGTAATTTACACTAATTATCTCATTTTCCGAGGTTCAATAAAAAATGCAGATCATTCGAAAAAAATATTTGTAATACTTGTAATACATTCTAAAAAGTACTTGTTTATTATTTATCGCGCATTAAATTAAAGTGGTTTCGATTTTATTTTCAATAAAATAAAATGAGTCACTTAGGAATGATTATATTTACAAATGGTCTGTTTATATTTTCCAATATGAAGCCCATCGTATTTAATTAAATTCTCTCCTACGTGGACTTTCTAATTTGAAGTTGTTTACTATTTATCGCACGATATATTAATCTTGGGAATTTATACCTGCGGGTTTGTTTTTATTGAGGTTTATTGTTGATATGAAGTAGACGCAGTGGTTCGAACTGTTGTGGTCCTTTGACTCTTAGTTAAGTTTTGAATTTCGATCGGAGAGGTTCGGGTGTGATTGATTGAAATTAAATTGTACAAGTGTTCAGTGAAAGTAAAACTGAAAGTGAAAAGTGAAAATGTTAGTGCAAAAGTGAAAGTTCCAAAAAAGGATTATCAAGAGAACGAGGTTCAGGGAACATCATGCAATTCGGGTAAAAAAAGAAGGTGGATATTCTTTTATTAAGAAAGTTATTTAATTCAAGTTAAACTTCAATTTTTTAGTTTAATTAATCAAATATTATTATTTCAGAATCTGAATCTGGATTCCGTAACCATATCGGAGGAACACGAGGCGGTGAGTGGTCTTAAAAATATATATCTATAAAGCAGGAAAATATCCATTTAAATGTTGAAACTTTTAAAAAATCTGGCAAAAAAATGCAGCGGCATGTGTTTAGTATTTTCTGCTTTCATTTTCTGTATACTTCAAAACTTACAGCAAAATTTGCCGGATTCGTATACACAACGTTTAATTAATAATTATCTAACATAAAACTGGGTCGACAGGATGTTGTATGTAGGAAATTCTCGTAACTTCTAATTTTAAAACTTATAAATTGAAGTTTTCGCCATGAAGCGGGAAAAGGGTTTAACTTAGTGGTGCAACCGCTCATATGCTGCGCCCCCGAAATCCCATGAATTATTAGGGCGCTCAAGGTATAAATATAAAATAACATTCACCACTATGACACAAATCGCAGACTCGGTATAGCTGGCTTGCAGGTTGAGAGGTACCAACTTGACGTAATGATACATCGCTGTAATGAAACCACCATGCGACATCTTACTTCGACTACGCTTTCTCCCCCTCCCCTCTTTCCTCCGACATTTCAAGACATTGTGCCTTGGCTTTCTCTTCGGTATAGACTCTCCATCATTCTTGCTCTTTCTCTCCTCTGCTTCGACACAATATTCTGTAGATTCGCTTTCGCTCCACACATGCTTCTTATAAATCATGGTTTACCTCCCTTTCACATTAAATAGTGTATTTCAGGCACCAGAGGCGTTCAATTGGATTTACTTGTATTCATTTCTAATCTGAGTAACGGCACATGTTTTATGCGAATTTTATTATTACTTTTCCAATAATTTTTATGAAAACTGATGGAAAATAACGCATTTATCAGGCGAGTAGCGCAAAATAATTCTGAATTTCGACCTGTGACCCAGATTGTAAAAGCAGGGATTGGGAACTCGGTTTTGAAATATTTAAAATCTGCATATAAACATATTATACGTATTATCATTTGTATTATATATGGAGGTCTTAACAAGTAGATGCTAATCGATATACAAATGAGCTCGTTTATGGAAATATTGAATAGCCTCAACCACGACTAAGTAAGTTCGAGAAGGCCTCTTTGTTCCCGCAGTAACGCTCGCAATTTAGGGAATTTCGACCCAGTCCAAGATTCGAAGTTCCCACTTGAACTTAGATAGTGGTACTTGCATTATCTAATGGGGCGAGACTAAGCCCAGCACTAACTAAAATCGTTCTCCAAAAGCTAAAGAAGACTATAGTCTACCCTAGAGGACAATAAATTATCTTTTAATATTCATTAATCTCTATACCATTCAATATAGTAGGGAGTGAAAAATATCGCAATAAATGGGAAGCGTATATTGTTACTTTACGATAAGTGCAACTTAGTTTCGCCAACTTAACGTTCGCAATAATAAATATTTTTCGCTAACAGCAGGCCATTTACCTCCTTTTCATACAGACGGAGGTAGACTCTCTAATTTTAGCGGAAAAATGTTTATTATTCAGTGTTAAGTTGGCGAAACCCTTAACAAACGTCACTCTATCTGATAAAAATATTATATATTAGATATTACATATTAGATATTACATATTAATATCCTTTTTTTCACTTCAAATAATTTAAAGGTTATTATTGAGATGCATGGATATGCACTAAGGTGAGTATTTTTCATCCGAGGACAGAACTACTAGACTTTGAATATTGTATCATCCTTGTCGAGGATCTATATCTGTAAACTACCAAGATTCAGTTAACCTGGTTCTTGAAATACGAAAAATAAAAATAAAATCGTGTAAGGACGATTTTCCCACTTTATACCTCTCTTTTCGCGTTTCTTCGACCATTATCGACATTTCGAGGATTTGGAAAAATCTGCCAGTTGATAGGATTCCAATTGAAAGTATTTATATTAGGTCACTTTTGTAAAAGCAATCGAATTGCAGTAACGTCTCCTGTAAAGCAGAGGAAATAGAAAAGTGTTTTTCTTTTTAATTTTGTTACAGACATTCTATTTTTGAATTAAATTAATTTTCTCTTCCTCTCGTTTATTAGGAAATTTTCTCTTTGGAATTAAAAAAAAGTAATTGTTCTCAATCCTGTGCTTTTGAGAGAAACTCATCTTCGCGTAAGCTGTCTTAATCAAGCTCTTTGTATTTCGTAATAATGACAAAAGCAAAGAAAAAGAAAGAGCAGAAGGGATGCAACAAAAGTTAGGAAAATGCACCTCGTCGCATTTTTCTGTGGTTTCCCAATTTCAAGAACACTCCCTCTTCGAATCTTTTCGAAGAAATACTCTCATCCCCGTGGTGCAATGAACGTACGAGAACTGCGGTTTCCCGGGTACTTTTTAGCGGCAAGTCTCTTTTTTCTCTGCCTATTTCCTCTAGAAAGTCTAAAGAACTCTACATGGAAAATATACATATTCGTGTTGCTCCGCTTTCCAGTTTATGCTTAAGCAATATGTATTTACTATGAAATTTCGAACGAAAGAAAGTAGTCAAAGACGCGAGATGTACCACCGAAATATTTTGAACAAGTATAATAATTATACAATTTAATCCAATTAATTATATCGTTTAATACAGTAAAATTTGTTAAAAAATATTCCATTTTAAAAGAATGTAGGTCAGATATGTTAGTAATTTATTAAGTGTAATGTGATTAAAAGGTATTTTCGATGCAAATGAATGTTCTTGTGTTGAGCCGAAAAAGATCTCTTTAAATTCGCATCAGTGAAATTCACGTGAAAATCAATGGATTTTCACAAAACTCCAATAATTTTTGACTGGGTAAATCAGTGAAATATGACTGAAATATCAGTGAATAATCACTAATTCAAATTAAAAGAGAATATCAATAACCTATTCTAATATTCAATGATCATCCATTTAAAAAATATTTAGGCGTCAAAGTAAAAAGTCTTGGTCAAGACTCAAGGGGTATCTGAAGGCTTTAGAGAATTTACTCATTTTTGGAAAATGTATTCAGGTTATCTCCTTGGAAACGAGAGGCTTTTCATAGAACCATCAGATGCTTAGAAGTAGAACGAATAAAACATCCATTATCTCTAATATTATTAGATCATTGTCGACTGACAGTCTGGGGGTCGACACATAAGCAGTTTACACCAGAGGATTGCTGGTTCAGATTCCATTTGTTCCGCTTGTCACCTCATGACGTATATCCCATCCGCCTCGACGTACCTCCACCCTTTCTGTGCTTGTTTCACCAATACACAGATATATGTCTGCCCTCTACGCGAGTTCACTCGTATTCTTTTCGAACTTTCCAATTTAAAACTCCTTTTTTCAATGAAGAAGATTAAGTGAGATAATTGAATTGGTTTTGCATTTTCGTAAAAAGTAATAGTTGTATAGTATTTACACCTTATTATAAGCCAAGTAATCCGTTTCTCCTCTACTTACACGAAACAGTTTGCTTGAGTGAACTGCTATTGAAGTTGTGATCCGATCTTCGAATTCCAAACTAGAGGATAATATCCTGGAATCCAGGCAATTCCCTAGACAATTACGTATTCAAATATTCGTGTATATCCAGGCTTGCTCAGGACGTTTATCAGTTCGAAGAGAGTATTCTGTAGAATCCCAGTAACTTTCCATTGACTTACTCTAATGACCTTGAAATCTATTAACTATCTTGTTAATATCACCTGCATGTAAATTTGCTTCAAATCCCTCAGACAAGATAGAAACAAAATAAAGAATTAATAAAAAAGCATCCTAATAATTTTCATTTCACACCCAGAAAACAGTTTCTTTATATCAAAGAAACATTTCTTTGATATACGGTCAAAAAAAATTTCTTTGCATTAAAAAAAATTTTTTTGATTCAAAGAAATTTTCTTTAATATGAAGAAGTATTTTTGTTTTAATTAAAGAAAATTTCTTTGAATCAAAAAAAATTATTTAATTCAAAGAAATTTTTTCTTTGACCGTATATAAAAGAAATGTTTCTTTGATTTAAAGAAACTATTTTCTGGTTGCAATTCCCTGATCAATTATAAAATGTTCAGTATTAAATTTCTCCTTCCCCATATTTTTATCCGCTCTGAGATCGAAGCTAGTTCCTTTCAGAGTTATGAAAGTCATTAACAGGCCTACTTA
>JAUESH010000024.1:10793936-10809148 GCA_032275165.1 Synergus magnus
CATTTTTTATTACACTGAGAGACTTTTTATTTGAGGAAATAATAGAAATGATTTATAATATTTAGTATAATACCGTTTCAAAATGGGGAAAACAGAGGTTTTATGATACGTACAATTAGTGCTTCGAAGTTTAATATATTCATAGCAGTCTTTAATACAAGAATAAGACAAATTAGTACGTATTTAAATACGAATAGTCGAGAGGCTTTAGGCGTTATAAATGTCTATGTTTGCCTCAAGTAAATTTTCCCCCCTCAATTTGAAAAGATTCTTTCAATCATTCGAATAATAAATAGTTGAAAACCACTATATTAATTTTTCACGCAAACCCTGTTTTCCCATTTTTAAACGATATTATACTAAATATTATGTCAGTTTTATCATTTACTCAAGTGAGAAGTCTCTCAGTTTATGCATGCACCTACTAAAGGATTAATGAATAATTACTGTACGGTACTCTGTAAAGCGCGAAGGAAAGTTTGCTTTGCAGTGAAGCAGTGTTCTTAATATTAATTATAAAGGAGATACGAGGGTGTTGTTATCCTTCCTGCAATCTCGCGACATCGGCAGGCAATGAAGGTGACTGTGCATAGATACAGGTTGGATGTGCGACATTATAGGCCATCACCTAACGGTGGAAACCCCACACTCCTTGCACATGCATCTCACTTCGACACTCCGCCCCCTTTATTATTCCGTTATGTATGTAGATGGTGTACGAGATACCGCATGATTGAATCCTGCTCCGCTCTGAATATGATAACCTAATGAACAGGCTGAATAATGATAACGCGGTTATCTGCGGTGCGATTATCCACTGTCTATTAAATCGATTCGTACACAACCAATCGCTTTCGTATTGAATCCTACTTCATACCACCGCAAAACAATCTCATTGGCATTTGCTCTTAATGATCTACCATCGTGATAAATGCATACATGAAAATTTGACGTGCCCAACCTGTGTCAATCAATTATTTATTGTCGGAGCTGCTCCGCTTTGAATCGAATAAGATTCTCTTCCAAAATAGAATGCCCTTCTTCCATTAATTATCCATCCCTCATTATTAATTACGTAATTAAGGGTTCTAGAGAGAAGGGTCGCAAATGAGCCGACATTTTTAGACAGCTAGCAGAGTTCTGGAACTTTTGAGTTTTAATTCTTCTTCTTTTTATAATTTGTCAAGAGGAACATTTTGTAGAACGTTTATTGAATATTTTTCCTTTATGAAATATTCTACATGTTATTTATACAAAAATGAGAACATCCTGTTTCATTTTGAAAATTTCGCCCAATTTATTCTATTTTATACAATTTTAAATGCATCGAGGACATACAATTCATGCATGATTTCCGGTGTAAATGAAACGCCAATTGTGCTTAATTAGAGAGCATGTATGAAAAATTGAAATTTCGCTACTAATTAGGAAGGTTGGTTAAGTATTTCCAATTCAGATTTTGTGCAAAATTCTCAATTTCAAATAGGTTGTAAGTGACAATTTTAATTCGTACAATTTTCAATGCTCTAACTAGCCACAAATTTTCCCATAAATGTTTTCCTAAAAAACCGGTTTATTTCAGTTACTGGGCAAGTAAAGCCACAGAAAAAACAGAAGGGAAAATTTGTTGCGGGTAATTTTCAAGTGGATAAAATTAAATTTTTTCGCATCGAAACAAAAGAAAGCACAATAAGTTGACATGGTAACCGTACCCTATGTTCAGGGTAATATTTACCCATCTGAGGGTAATTTTTGTTGCAGGTAATATTTACCCTGAAATCGGGGTAAATATTACACTGGGTTTTTTCTGTGAGCCTATTGAATTTTAATCAAACAATTTCTTTATTTCATCTGGTATTTCATCTTGGAACAGCGGCAAACATCTTCTGCTGCATGTTATATTTATTCTATATACATGTTATGACTGTCTTGTATTTCCTTTTATTGCTTGACGAGTTGACGACCCAAAGAATTCCGATGTATTCGCAAGGAAACCGTCGAACTTCGCTCGAGGATCTTCGAATTCGTGATGAAGCAGTTTGCGTATTCATGCCTTCGTGTGTATAAACGTGCGAGTGTGTCAGAAATTGCCATTTTGCAGAAAGCCGAATGATCACGCATTCACCTTCACGGGTTACGACAAGAAGCATTTGTATCAATAGGGAGGTCGTGAGTTCTCTCATAAACTTTTGGATGCCGGCATTTAATCGAAATCGTAGCAGATCGATTGTAGATGTCAATACAGTTAATTACAATTAAAACTTTTAGGATAAATGTACGTACTTTAATTCATATAAATATACGTATATTCATACAAGACGAACTGCTAATGTTGATAAATTCATAATTTTACATATTGGAATAGTTCATATTATATTCCAAGTATCTTTATTTAAAATTCTTAAGTCGTTCAGAATAGGTACCTAATTTAAAAAAAGTACGTAACTTGAGAAAAATGTTTAAGAAAAGAAAAGAAAGTAGCTTGATGGTAAAGTGAGATCGATACTGTTTAATATCTGCCTCGACCGAACACTCTATTTCTTTTTTAAATTCCGGCGTCACTGCAGCGTGAAAATGTTATCCTTAGAAATACAGGAGGAGATTCGTACTCGATTGGAACTCGTTAATGCAAAATTCATTGCTCCCTCGACTATTCAGTTGGACGAAGGAAGAAGGGCGACCGTGGCGTCTACCGGAAGTCACGTTACAGACTTTCAATTTCCGGAGCTTGGACGTTACTGGAAGGAATGAGAGCCACTGCCTTCCGTGTGTCGTATGCGCCTAGAATCCTGCGAATTGATTGCCACTGCAAGAGTGCAGTGGTTTGCACCGTAGTGCAAATCGATCTTGGAAACTTACCAAAGGAAACGGAAATCATACAATATAGTATCACTTCGCTTAGAACGGAAATCAGCATCTTTTTAATAAATTTTGTCAATTTTTAAAGTCGGAAAATCGCACATCGTGAAGACTTACTTCTTGCCGTACGATCATTTTTCTGGTTTACATCAAGAGAAGTGTTTAAAATATTTTCAAAATTCATAAAAGATTTCCAGAGATTTCAGAATACTTGATAGACCTCAAAAGACTGCTGAGTATTTCAAAGGGATTTCAAAAGATTTCTACGGATTTAAAGTTATTTTTAAATTCTGCAAAGGATTTGTGAAATTTGATAAATTTGAAATTTTCATAAATTTGTTTTGAATTGAGTAAAATTTGTTCTTTAAAGTAAGGAAAATAAAAGAAAGCGAGTAGAAAGAAAATAAAATAAAACAGAAGGGAACGAGAACTGTAATGAGACGGTTTAGTGAAAATGAGGGAACGGGGAGCAAATTGTGTGAGGACTTAAGTAGTCTCGTTTCCGGGACATAACATTGTTTTCGAAAGTCACCCTTCACCTTCTAAGGCACTAAGGTGAAGAATTTCTCTTTTCCAAATTTGAATAATATATCATTCAAGACTTAATCAGTTATAATTTACTGTATCGAATATTCACAGGAGGTTTACGTTTCTGATCGATTATGCGGTAATCATTCTCAACTAATTTATGCTAATATAACAGATAATTAGGAGCATACTTTCTTCAATAACAGTATGAATTGTCACGTGTATTATGAATAATATAAAAAAATCTGTGAGGTAGAAAAATCTATTTATCGAATCTGGTATGCAAGTAGCTGAAGTAGAGTCTTCGGCAATTAGCATCACCGGAAATAAGGGTTCCGGCATAACACGTTGCGAACGGAAGAGGGCAATCTCGACATAGATTACAAATAAATATTAAGTTGGAAATCCCTTCAGTGTCTGGGAGAGAAGAGGCCGGAAATTTGGAAATTAACCGCCTTTGGCAGTTGCCAACTCTGGATAATGAATGAGAATCTAAAGTTCTCAAAGTTTATAATTCTTCCCTATTAGGGAGAGATAGCTAGATAAGTCAATGAAATTAAAAACTTTTTACTTCACAGAATGGATTCTTAGAAAATTTTAATAGAATTAAAATTATATAATATTTTCTTTTTGTTTTATTTTTTTATTTAAAGAAGAAGCAGTAAAACAATTGAAAACAGAGTGAAATCAGAAGATTAAACTGAGAAAGAAATATTTTTTTACCCTCGAGAGGAAACAGAATGAAAATAAATTGTGTAAAAACAGAACCGCTTCTCAAACTATAATTCGTTTTCTCTTGTTGAGAAAAACCTTTTAGTATTTGCCAAACATCATGCCATTTTAAAGTTGAGGCAAGCTTCTTATTTGAAACGACATGGTCCTTAATACAAATATCTTTTCTATTTTTTTTTTTCTTCATTTCTCTCGCGGCGCATTTCCTCATGAAGAACCACAAGTCCCCTGGTAACACTGTGCAATTTTAATAGAGACTTCCGGTTACGCCAAGGACAGTATTACAGCAGGAAATGGAGAGGCAGGCGAGTGTGCGGAGTAGATATCGTGTAAGTCGAACTTAAATCCCCTTTTGCCGTATTCGCCCACCCCAGCTCTCGCGAAAACGCAACTACCCCTTTCACGTAAGAACGAAATTCTCTCTTCACTCTTTTCACGGAATATCGTTTTAGCTCAGACGATTCCTTCGATTTTCGCGGATGCGAAATGCCAGTTAAGCCGTAAGGAAACTGCAATGAAAATCAAAAGAATCCCTCAGATTGAAGAAGATTGAGTGACTTTTTTATATATTTCTATATCAAACTGAGGCTGCTAAACTAAAATTGCAACTGAAATATTTACTTTCAAGAACATATCTCGAAAGAGCTTCATTTTTATTATGAGAAAAACTTTCCTCTGTAATTTTCTCGCATTCTATATAATCAATAATATCATCATCAGTCATCATCAATATCATCTTCCTAGATGTATAAATAAATATTTTCCATTTATTCTAGATTCGACATTTTGAGGTGAGCTTTCCGAAACTTTCTCCGCAACTTTTTTGTACAACTTGCTTAAAATTAGAACGTGCTCTGTTTTAATGCCAAGTTTTAGAGGTTCCACGCGGTTGTGTTTTACAATGCCTAATGTACACACTACACATGTGTTCTACGACTTCTCGAAGCTCGAAACACGAATGTGTGCGTATGCATAGGAATGTTAAAGTCGGGAGTGTTAGTGGTTGATTGCATCCAGGCGAGATGATTGCTTTTCGTGGGACTATGTATATACGCTCACATTGGTGCACCAAACATCGTCACATCGTGAACTCCAGTCACACGTGTTGGGCACACATGAGCCTTTGAAACACGCAATGTACAACCACACGAGGATAAATCTGTATACGAGGAACCCAGGGACGATTACTGCACGTGCCCGTATTTCAATATTCCGATAGTTTATTCGTCTGGAGCGGTGACCGCCTCCTACTGGCAGAAAATCACGTTAACACCATCGTTTACGTTATACCCATGTGCGAACGTATCTGTTCTGCCTTCTGTCCTCCCGTTATAACTAATACGACGTATGCAACCAATGTCAGAATGAATAACGTTGTATGAGGAATCAAATTTATATTATATACATAATACTGTCACTCACTTTTGGAACTTGATCCCTGGATTTTGTGTGTATAAATTGGAATTTGATTAGCAGATTAATGGATTCATAGATTCATATTTCAGTAGCATTTAAATTCTGAATAGCAATGAAAATGTTTGTTTATAAAAACTGACCGAACATGTAAAATTGTAATGAAAGTACTGTTTCTCTGATGTGGAAAAATTTTTATGTTTTCATAAAGCAATTTTAAATTGGCTGTATATGAACTTCTATATAATTGTAAATGATTAGGATCACAGCATCACTTATCGGAAGAATCGTAATGCTCGATAATCCCCTATCCGCAGATAAGACACTTTATTTCTATAAAGCACCTACTCGAATTTGATCTTAATCCGTAATCCAACGTGTTTACTTAGTCTCAGCCGTCTGCCTATTTTCTCACGGTAGTTACCGTTGGGTAGAATAAGAAACAACGAAGTGGCCTGAAAATGGAGCACCAGATTTTTTGTATCAATATAAATTCTTAATATAAATTCACAAAAACACCTACATATAAAATATAAATTTATTACTTTCGAATACTTCAAATCTCTTCTGCACCATTATTTTTTATGATATTAATTTCACTTGTATGTTTTTCAAAACGGTCACACGTTTTTTTTTTTTCAATTTTTACCTTTTAAATTCTTTATTTAAACTCAATTAAATTCTAGAATGAAACTTTTATCTCAAAATGAGTTTTAGTCTTAAAAGAGTTACAAGAAATTCGAAGTAATTTAAAGTGTAAAGTTGAGTGGCTTCTGAGTTATTTATAAATTCATGTTTCATAAATTATACTTATGAGCGGTAGTAGAATTTGTAATTAGGTTGCCCATAATTTAAATGCATTGCACTCTGCACAAAAATAAAGAAAAAGATAATTTATCTTTGCTAAGTCTAGAAATTCTTTCCACCTACCGTGTCTAACCACATTCAGCTTTTTCCACTGATTGCGAGAGTTATTTTCCTAATTTTCAGACTAATTCTTTAGTAGGATTAATATATCCTATAAGGTTGAATGCATTTGCTTTATGACATTCTAATTATTAAAAGAAGAGTGTTTCCCTGATCCCGGAAATGAGAATTAGACAAATGGAAATGAAAGCGACCGAGAGAGACGGAAATAAGATCACATTTCCGACAAGAGCTACTTATATTCCAAAAAGCACCCGGCGCGCGATGTGCATTATGCATGCCAGCGCCTAATGTCCATCAGAATTATATCCATAGCTCCCAGGCGATCCAAATTTTCCGGGACGAAAATGGTAATTAAAATCATTCGGCAATTAGTACGAGTTTCCCTGTCATTCTCTAAAGAGAGCGATGCTTTAAAATTTGTTAATTTCTAGTCTTTTTCAAATTATCCTCATCTTTGTCCAAATTAACGATTAATTTTTCCCAATTCTTTTTTTTTTTGTGCAAGCATCAAAACGTATCTATCAATCAAACCTAAAAAATTTTGGGTTTATCTGAAAAAGTTCACTTTTAGTTGTTTTCATATGACCTGAATGTAGATCAGTTGTGCAGCTGCTTTTTATCCTCCACGTAAATAATCGATTGTCATGGTTAATCCATCGTTCAATTTTCCGTACTGTCCCATCAGTTACAGTATTTGTATATATATCCTTATGAAATTTAAAGCCACGATTCATGAACTTTTAATATAACAGCTTCTGTGTCAACAATTCAAAACTAATTTTGCAGTAACGAAAAAAAAATCCAAATTGTAGTCTTTAAAATCACAGAAAGAAAAGATTTAAACCTAAAAATAATTTTATGTATAATCGAAACGTCTGGGGTTCATGCTCATCTTCTATATCATGACAAGAGTAGATTAATCTATCTTCCGAAAATACGAATTGTCTTGGAAATTATACATCTTCTGAATCGTGAAAGAATAACCGAATCGCATGAATATCTTCGTCTGGATAAAAGTAAATCTTATTGGCCGCTTGGTCGAGGCAGCACCTGAAGCTGATATGACACTCGAGATATTTTATTTTAGCCCATAAGAGTAGGTAATCCAAGTAGCGGTTTCCCATCTTTCTTTTATTGGCACTGACTTCGCATCATGTTATTATCTCTCTACTGATAGTCTCGCGGTTATACGAGCTCAGACACCGCGACACTATAGAAGTTAACGACGTTCAGCAAGCTCCACTTGACCTCCATGGTGGGACTTTATTAAAAATATCGATGCTACTACCCTTATACGTCCTTATTTGATACTTGACTCTCACGACATTCGAGACTACTGACTCGTATGTGAGTGAACGACGGACGAGTGACGGCAAAGAATTTCAAACGACCGTGTCGAAATTTCCCGCGAGAGGAATTCTTGGTCGAGTTTTTCGCGAAAACTCGTATAATCATGTATTTAAACTCTGAACCGATTTTTAAAAGGATGCACTCTGCCGAATAGACCCATGAGATTACATGGGAAAAGTCTTTTAAACCATATCCCATTAACATGAGAATAACGATTTTAACTGGACTCTTTTTACTAATTGGTCACTTGAGAAATAGTTGGCGTCAGAAATTTTCATCTTTGAATGCTTTCACATTTTTTATGATCTATAACGATTCTAATTATAAAAATGTTTTGAACACGTCAAAAGTGTAAAATATACAATAAGGGTGGTTAAAAAAAATGAAGTTCCTTTGATTTTTGGGGACACTCCCCAAAAAGCTTCCATTTGTAAAATATACAATAAGGGTGGTTAAAAAAAATGAAGTTCCTTTGATTTTTGGGGACACTCCCCAAAAAGCTTCCATTTGTTGAAAAAACAACTGGATTTTTCTCAAATTTTTTTAACCAGGGGATAGGATCCCGCAAATATTTTGTGAATAATGTTCGTGATTATTTTGCTTCAAATTGACGAAATATTTGCAATATAGGTTTTCCAACTTTTCTATACTTTTTCATTTTATTATCTTTTTTGACCACTTTCTAGGATACGTAGACAAAACTAGAAAATTTTTTTATTCGTAAAAATTCCTGCTCTTTAAGATTGAAACAATTAAACTCTGTTCTTTTGTCAATTAGAACATAATGTCGTGTGATAAATTTAGTATTTAACAATTCAGTTTGATGGATGATGTAGGGGAGCAAAGTCTGGTCAGTGAATTTTCTAGTAAAGCTAGGAAACTGGAAGTCTCTTGCTACCCCTGAGCGAAACGAATTAATTAATTATTCATGCACGTCTGACGTCTGACCAGATGCGTTACCGTCACTGGGATGTTTAGCATGACTATGGCGCTGGAACGGTTTAAGAGAATGCTCACAGCGAAACGTAATCCCTTTGTATTATTCCACCTCTTATGAAGGCAATTGTTAGCCACTCTAACACCAATTACAGTTGCTTGATTCTCAAATAAGGATCCCTCAAATACTTCCCTCAAAATATTGAATCAGAGCAAGTAATATTTCAATGTAAAAGAAAATGGATCTTTGATGTTTCAGTTCTCCGTAATTATGCACCTAATTTGCATTTTCACAGTTCATTCTCCTTTTACCTTTCTGGAGGTTTATTCTTCATTTCTTGTTTAAAGGTGAATCAATATTATTCACTTCTCTTTCTCGTAAAGTTATTTCAATTTTACAGAGTTCATTTACCCTATCGTAGAAGCTGTTTTTAAAATTGAGAAATGATTGCAGAGGAAGGGCAAGGATAAGATGGGTCAGTAGTACAAGTCAATGTTTGGTCAGTCAAAATCTTGAAACAACGGCTGCGGTAATATCTTTCGATAATATAGAAAGATACAGTATAGAAAACTACAGAAAATTAATCTGCGGTTTGTTGAACTTGAGTTTTCCGAGATAAATATTAAACTAAAATAAAAATTTGAAATGCTTAATATGCTTTTTTATTTTGAAAATATTTGTTTTTAAGAACCTTGATATCAGTATCTATAAAATGAAACTTAATGGGAGATATTGTAGACTGAATGTCTAGAAAAATCCAATACTTGGTGTGAATAAGGAGTGTATGTTACACCACCAAATAGCGGCTGAGTTGCTCATTCTATCTCCGGGAAAATCAGAGGATCTTATCTCTCTTATCCCTCTTATCCCTCGACTTGCAGTGTTTCCATTCCGGAGTTCTGAAGCAAGGATTACTTAAGTGGCGAAATTCATCCGCCTGAAAGAGGGCTTTCTCCTTACGTCTCTCTCGTTCGAATTTTCATCTCCTCCACTCATTGCATCCTTATTGTTTGCATTTGTTTGGTCTGCATTTCCTATTCTCGTTCTTTATTTTTAATTATTTTTCTCTTTTATATTATGCAAGATATTATTCATTTCTGTCAGCAGAAATTTGTATTTCACTGAAAATTTTCCTTCAATTTCATAGTGCTCTTAGTAGATTTATTCATATTTATTTATTATTTTTTTTTTGTAGAAAATTTTGAACGTATATTGTATTTTGTAAGTTGAATACGTGTACCTTCTGTGGAATGATTTATCAGAAAAGAAACGTAGACAGAGCATGTCAAAGAGTTATTGGTAATTGCGCTGGGCTTTTCGGACCATTGGTTTTGATAGCTTCATACTTTACGAAATCGAATTGCAGACCGCATTCGTGTCTGCCTTTCTTATATACTGCGCCACTAAAATCTTGGCTTGGACAATAGATAATAGAAAGATATCGAAAGTGGAAAAAGTCTGAAAACGTTAAATCCTGGACTAAAAAGTTCAACTTCCACAAATCCTAAATTCTTTGGCCTCCTAATGTGGTCACTAATTTATCAATATAAATATATAAATAATAATACGTCATAAAAATCACATTTCTTAATTTATTTTGAAAACTGAAACAGGAATTCTCTTAAGAGATTGAAGACAGGAACGTCAAATTACGCTGAGAAAATTCGTTCAGAAGAATCGAACGCGCAAGTTATTTCCGGTCGAATAAGTTTGAGAAGTGCTTTCTTGGACGATCGTATCCAACTCTAGATAGCGTTTCACGTTGTGTAGGAACTTTGCAAGTACCCTCGCACAGTAGTTGGAGACCAGCCGGCTTCCGGAAAGTGGATGCTTGTCAGCGGAAACTTAATTAAATATCCGAAGTGAATGCTGGAATTACTACAATTAGTATAACGGCTCATACCAGTCTCTTATATTATCCGGACTATGCCGTGCCTTTCCATTCCCTGGTATTACTACTTAATGCCTAATAAACGTCATGCAGACCAAGTCGTATAGTCCCTCTTTTATTTTGCCGTAACTCCGTCGCGAAACTCTCAGATAACGAGGGTCACCACTAAAACTTGTAGGATCGTGCCTCGCCTTTCTTTCCTCTCAACCCTCATCCCCTTTTTCCTTCTCTGCTTCTAATCGAGAGGTCGACACGCGATTCTTCGAGATATCGCTCTTTGAGATATCTCAGGAAGCATTAGAACCACTCGTATTTTACTAAGACGGCAACAACATAGCAGGAAAAATCTTCCATAAAGATAAGACGAAAATTGGTGAGGAGAGGGGGCGAGAGAGCCTTTGACGGGAAAAGTTTGAAATGAAGAATAACATTCCCGGAGGCGAGGCAGGAAAGAGTCGTGTCTTTGAGAGAAATTTGTGTCTCCAAAATTAAGTTTCTAATGTTACTGCTTTTTAACTCACTTTCGCGAAACACGCTGTTTTGAAGGGTGCATAGTGCATTATGGCGGTCTGAAAGCTTCATTTTTATTTCAAAGTTGTTATTTTCCCCAGCTTACTTCAATAACAGGGGATCGACATAATATAAATGTGCTCTAATTTTTATTTCCACTTAGAAGAAAGCAAAAACATAAAAAAATTTATTTTATTACAGTAAATTCAATGGATTTCAATACAAGAGTAAAATCTCTACTGCGCCTGTATTGCAAAATTTATAACCTCATGAAAAACTAAATGCATTACCAATTTTAAATTTTGAAGTATCTTTTTCGCATTATTTACATTTGCAGTCATTCACACATATAGATTTCCATGTCTTGAGATGTGAGAAGCGAGAAAAGTTACGTAATCGACCCTACAAAATTTTTATTTAACTATATACATTCGAAAACAAAATGAAGATTATCCTCCAATTGAATCAGAAACCGCTTGCAAAACTTCTTACATCCTGTAAAAGAAATAGCTATTTTATATTAAAAAACATTTTCATAGGAAATCAATTTAGATACTCTCTTCCATCTTCTATAGAAAGAATTTTTTCTTTTTTAATTTTTTCGACAATACGTTCAAAAAGGATTAGTTCTTTATAGATTCTTCTCTCTTCTATCCCCATACCACCTTATTTGTGTCGGATACATTGGAAAAATATCGCTGCACCGATACTACACGCTCAAGGCTCATGTTTACATGAAGTAGAGTATCTATTGGCGTGGGAGGAATGGTTTACAACAGAATATTGTCCCGTGTAAGCCGCTCTCCAATATTTCATCAAGTTTCTTATTCCTTCTTTTCTACCGATTCATACCCACCCCAGCGGCATAACAGTTTCAATGAAAGCCAATCCCGATCCCAGGTCCCGAAGGAGGGACGAGAACGGGACGCGCAAAGTGTGTCTTAAGTATTTTACAAGAATCCATCTGTAAGAAAATGCTTCCTCGCCGCTATTTTCTTCCTGAACGATTTGCCAGCCCTTTCCTCCCTAATCAACCACTGATCTTTTTCCAACAATGCCCTTTATCTCCCTTTAAAAATGATTAAACACTTTACAGATTACATTTACACTTTACATTTTATCCAGTCTCAATTTTAACAGCAATGCCGTTTATCATCACAATATAAGTTAGGACAAGTCTCAAAAACGTAATTAATCTTTTTCCTTCCTTATGAAGTAGAGCAGAAAAAAGGGGTTAACATTTAATCGAGTTTACCCACGAGAATATAATTTGTTACAAACACTTTTAGAAGGAGCATTAGCAATGTAAATGCACAGCATGAATTGAATTAGTTGTTTTGTCCATCGAGGGAAGAGAAGCGAAGAGTGAAATAATATTGCCCTGTTTGTGCTACTGCACTGGTCGACGGAAATGAGACCAAGCATTGTTGGAACCTATGGGTGCTGATTTATAAAGGGAATAATTTCGCGAAGCAATTCCTTACGTCAACCGTGCAAACCCATATATACATCCACAGATTAAATTCAAAATTAAAAAGATAAAATACTAGGACAGAAAGTATATTAGACCCTCCCATTTATTAGCTAATATCTGATAATATACATATATGATATCCCTATAATAAAAAGTCAAACTAACCCGAAAGATCTGTTATTAAACTCAAATCAACCACTCTAAATCTTTATCTTATATATCTTTACTGCTTCTTCTATTGCATGACCAATTAGACAATTTGGTTGTTCGTTCATAACTAGACTCCAGGGACGCGACGTGTTAACGGACACAGGACGACCTTGGGCTTGGCACCCGCCGAGAGAATGGCAACTTTGTGGTCTCACGCAAAGTGGAAGAAGGGGGTAGAGACGTGAGGGGTCTTTGGGGTTGATTTGGAGCAACGCTTGGAGGTGGGGATGTAGTAATTTGTCGGCTTGGGAAGGCGGCTGGCTCCAAGCTGATAACAGGAGGTGGTCCATTCTCCTCCGATTCGACCTCCGGATACCCAACCCCTGTTTCACTTACAAGCAACCCCTAGCTATTCTCCTCATGTAAGACGGCCAGCCTCTCTTCTTTTTCATCCCACCTCTATCTTTCGTTCATCACTCACTCTCTTCTTTTCGTTTCATTTACTACATAAAACGAAAAGTTAGCCTTTCAGAAGAACTGGAGACCAGGATAAGTTTTTCAATCCTCAAACACACTACAGAAATTCTCCGACACATTTACCAAGCCAGTGTATTACAATTTTCTCTATGTTATAAAAAGATATCGTCATTGCTGTTTCGGGGATTTGTCTGACTATACATGGACCTTCACTACTTGCATCAATGGCTAACAATGCATTGACCTGTACTACTAGCTCTTACCATTCTTACCTTTCCCCTCCCCGCCCCCTTCTTCATCTATTCAACCATTTGGCTGACTAAACATGCACCTTTGCTACTTCCTCCTCGCCAATAAATTGTATAATAATAAATCTAGTTTACGTAAAAAAAAATTTTTAACTTATATTGAGATATTATTACTATTCTTAATGTAAGCAATACTCCTCTCGTGAAAATTTTTGAGAAAATGGAAACCATTCTTCGTTCCTTTCATATGAAGGGGAGAGTGAATAATTTGATTTTAGTCTAATAAGTAAAGTAAGTACTTCAACTCCCTAGTTGGTGATCTTAATTAGATCCTAATCTCTCCGGAAATTTTAAAATAAGTGAGAGGTAGGGTGAATAGGAGGAAGCCCGAAGGGATTTCGATTTGGGTTGACGTTAGTACGTTTCCCATTGAGACTTCGGTTTCCTTGTACAACTGTATACAAGTTTCAACACAGTGAACAACTGAACACAGACTTTCGAGTGAACAGAAATTCTTGGATTTGTTGATTGGCCGGAGCAAACAAAGTTAGCTTCCTAATCTCGTTTCCTCCCAACTCGTTCCCGAATTCACTCTACCTTCCCCACGCGTAGCACCAAAGCCGCGTTTCTCAATCAGTTTAGCATTAACGTGAAAAAGTTCTAATTACTCTCTGTGCGGCGAATAACCATTAGTTCTATCCCTCACAAAATTTCTCTCCTATACTATTTACTAAAACCTATAAATCTTGAAACAATCTATAAATATCTTGGAATCAATGGCACAGAGAAGTAAAAAAAGTATTTTACTTTGAAGCCGGTTAATTATTATAATAAAATATTAAAAACTGGCTTGGATTGTCCTTTTTATTCACACATATAATATTGAAAAATATGTCCTTACTCCCCATGATGTAAATCCTCACGAATAAAATACCTAACGTGAGGAAATGGTAGCTGGAGAAGCACGAGCTCATTTCCTTTTTTGTCCTTTTTTTTCGTTTTACTGAGATGTCAGCCAGCCCTCGTAGGGGTTGATGTAGAATTTCATAAGACGGCGAAGAGACAGGTTTAGGTAAGCTCACCGGTTAACACTCAACTCGTCCTGAGTTAGTATCCTTAATATGTCGAGGCAGTTAAATTAAAGCCCCTCCAGTCGCTTTAACAGAAGGCCCACGGCAATCTCGCATACCGTGCTCCTAGAGGCAACAGTCCATTTCCTCAAGGAGATGGTTAACCCCTTAATCTGTCTTTGTAATTACATCTCTTCACTATTGACAAATTCGTCCCTTTGTGATATTAACTCTCTTTCCCGAAATTGGAATATCCTCTCTCTTTTTCAACTTTCTTCTTCAATCCCTTTGTACTACTTTTCCTACACTCTTTGCCATTCCTTTTTAACTCGATTTAAAAATTATAAACAGATGTCTCTAACATGAATACTTTTTAATGAACTGTCAAACTCCTGACATGGTCGATCACGAATTACTCATTCCCTTACTCATTCCCTTACTCATTCCCCTACACAAGAGGACCAAACTTTTCATAATGTGTTTCCTCATTTCTTGGATGAGGAAACATTCTACAAAGAAAATTCTTTAATAATATAAGCGCTACCTCTCAATTTTTTTTTCTTTTCCTTATCTTCCACCCTCAAATCTCAAAAAATGACATCCTTTTCCACAACTACTAGTGATGCACGACAAGATAATAATT
>JAUESH010000024.1:10809248-10830790 GCA_032275165.1 Synergus magnus
AAAAATCATTTTCCGAAAATGCAAATACAAATACATTATTATTTATAAAATAATAATGTATTTTTTAAATATTTGTATTTATACTAACACAGTTAGTAAGTGGGTTTTTCTTTCCTGGAAAATCAGGGAGTTAGCCTTGAAAAACCGGGAAAAGGCCTGGAATTTGAATCGGTCCAGTGAATAGACACCCTGATAAATAAATACTAAAAAATAAATAGCATAAATATTGATTTCAACATAAAAATTACCATAATTAAAATTTTTTCAAATTTTTAATTTTCTGCCAAATTTCGCTCGAGTGCATCATTAAGAACTACAAATTTGACTAATTATGAGTAAAAGAATTTTCATCATTTTTCCCTTTGGAGAACTCTCAACTGGAACAATAAGCGAATCCTTGGTTCGTCTATATCTGATTTTGCTTGGAATCCGGCATATCCTCTTCAGTACGTAATTATTTTCATCTCATTGTCCTTAGTCTCTTTCGCATCTAGGGAATGGCGACAGTCCCGTGGACCGGAAGAAGCGACAGCTGAAGCTCCGGAAGTAAGATGGCATCGACATTGACGCCTGTCGGTGCTGGAGAGACTCAACGATGATAATAAAATTATGATCGTTGTGGATTCATCATGTGCAACATATACTATCTTACCTTCTCCATTTGTGCGAATGCGGTGAACCGCACGCCAGACGTCCATCGGTTGCCCGAAGTGTTTCAAAAAGTTTTTCATTTGGAAAGTTAACTTTCCTCAAACCTACAAATCCAATGTCCATGCTGAAAACTGCATTACCGAAACGGACCACGTACCATCTAGAAGAGATTTATCGTTGAGCGAGATTTATTTGCGTTCAATGCTAGCCTAGAGCCACGAGTACAGAATGAAAAGACAGGACTATTCAAAAAACTCTTCAAGACGCAATAAAATAGCTCCTGATTCCAAAAATATTTCTCTAGTTATCCAATACAATTTTTTAAACACTAATCGGTTCAATCAATAAAAAATTACCTATTTTGGAAGATTAAAATTTAACTTTTCTCATCGTAATTTTAAAAAATCAGTTCGTCAAGGGTGAAAGGGTAGTCAAGAACCAAAGGTCGACACTCAAATATCTGTGAGCACAAGAAAATTTCTTGCCACTCGTATTAAGTAAAGTTCACTCAAAGATTTCTAGAATCATCAAATAAGTCAAGCATAAGAATAGCAAACTATATTTAAATATATTTCAAATTGGGGCACGGGGTTAAATTAAATATTAGTGGTTTCAAAGAATATACAGATGAATCGATTTTTCTCGCCGTCGCAAGTACTTTATCGCGCCTGGGTAAAACAGCTACCGGCAGTAGTCGACGAGCTACTGGCGGTAATATTCGTTATTGATTATGAGGTTCAAACCAGTTAAACTGAAATAACTGCTTCATTTTACTGTTACCTACAGTTGTAAACCTAAATTACCAACAATCGTATAAAAATTACCATTCGAGAATAATTATCCGAAGAACAATTTCAAAAAAAAAACCACCCCCTAAGCCGACAATCGGACAACTGTTTCTGCAATTCAAAGATACCGATATAAATATTGATTCCTTAATATCGCCATCTTTTAAGAAAATTTATTACCCTGCATTTCAAATTCATTACTTAAACGGTCACCAAAGGACTATCGAAATCGTGTTTGATCGATACACACCCTGAAAATAGGTCGGGAAGCCAGCAACATCGCTTTTCAAAATTTTCTGTTTGATAAATTCGGAAATAAATTTTTTGTGCAGTTCAGGGTATTTTTTTGATATACAATAAGAATATAAGAAAACTTTCCGGTGTAAATAATGTGTGATTTTCAAAAAAGGAAGGCATTAGACAATTACTGCGATAGGAAGAAGATGCGCTTTATTAAAAAGTCAAGGTAGGTTATCTAAAAATCTTCAATATGTCAAATTAATTGAAACTTTTAAAAGAATAAAAAAAAATAAACATTTTCGTTTTTTAATTCTAGATGGGAAATGCCCATACCAAAATCAACATCTTATTGGAACGAAATATGTGATAATATAGAAAAAAAAGTTCACAGAGTAAGAGATCCTTTCTCCCATTTTCCTTTCATTTCCTACCCCAATAATAATTTAAATTTTGACCCTCTCGATTCCGTAGAATTTAATAATCTCAGCAAAGTTCAATCCTACCATGAACCGATCGTTAAAATTTCTCCTCCCACGCCCTTACGAAAATCTTCAATCAAATCAACTACAGATGTCCAACAAGATAGAATTGCTTTTGATAAAAAATATTCCGATCTAGACAAAAATTTAATTTTAAGACTCCGATCCCTTATCGAAACTCGAAAAAAAAATCTTACCTCAAAGTGTGAAAGTATTGATAAAAAAGATTTTCAAGAGTCCAAAATTTACTCTAAGAAAACTTGTCCTTATCACAAAAACGAACCACCCCCTCTAATTTTCGATGACGATCTCAAAAAGTATTTACCAAAGAGGAATTTTAGTGCTAAAGAATTGAATCATAAAATTTCGCCTGACGCAGAATTGGAAAAAACGATTTCGAAATCTTCTTCAGCTTTGCGGAACTCAGATTCCAAAATAGTAGATAAAAAAGTGTTTGAAATTCTCAAAAGGCATGAGAGTTTTGATTCACTGGAACGAATTGAATCTGGTCTTAATAAATATGCAAAGAATTTATCCATAAATGAAAATTTGAAGGTGGAATACGATATTGAAAAGAAGAGCTTATCTGGTGTTCATAAAACAAAAAAGATTCCAAAATTAGGCAAAGCGAGTCTTCTTGCAAGTTTTGCTAAAACAATATCGATCCCAAGTTCTATTGAAACCCATGAATCGTCTGATGAAGATTATTCTAAATCTGACATAAAAATTGATTTACCACTTGCAGAAGAATATTTTATAAAATCGAAATCAGAAAAGGAACTAAAGTCTTCTGAAAATTTGCCAAAAGATTATTTAAGAGTTCCCAAACTGGGATATGCAAGTTTACATCCTAGTTTTCGAAAACTCGTCCCCATTGACAGTTTTCCAGATCAGGAAGAAGTAATTAATTGCAGTATTCCGAAAATAGTGTCTGAATATTCATCTGACTGCAAATTCGAACAAAATATAATCGATCCTGAGAACATGAAAACTTCTTCCTTGTTCGAAAATTCGTCACAGATATCATCAATTTCAAGCTCGAAGATTGAAAGAACAATTGATTCAAACGATTCAATCGTTTCTGAGGATAGGAAAAAATCAGGGGCTAAATGTATGAAGCTACCAAAGAGAAAAAATCACTCCACCAGATATGCTTATCGAGCCTTAAAAGTGGTAACTAAAAATAAGGATTTACAATTTTTTCCGGAAGCAATTGAATCTGACAGAGAAAGTTCAGAAAGTTCTTTCAGCTCTTCACTAGAATCTGGATACAATATTAGTAAAAATAAAAAATCGAGTTTTGATGCCTCTAGCTATCGAAATATTCGTGATAAACTGCGAAGAGTTGTTCCAAAATACTTAGGTCAAGATTATAATTTTTCCTCCAAAAACAGTGAGCCAGAAATCAAAACAATAGTTTCCGCTAGCCGGAGTACATCAGGTGCAAGTCCTGTTTTTCAAATTCCTCAACTAAAGTCAAAAACATTGACTAGGATCCCATCAATAAAGATCTACCCAAGAAAAAATTCTGACAGATGTCTTCCTTGCCTTTACAAATCTTTCGAAAAACCTGGAAAAGTGAAACGTGAATTGCCAATGACGATTTTATCATCAATGATTAAGGAACCTTTTAAAAATATATCAGAAAGTGATACTAGTTCAGTGACTCTTCCCGATTTGAAGAGTCCTGATTTTGAATCATTAATGTCTAATCTAGAGTCGAATCTGGAATCAAATTTGGAACCACGTTTAGAGTCTTTTAAATCAGAGACGGTCTTGAAAGAAGAGGTTAATAAAAAGTCTAAATTTTCTGATAACGAAAGCATCATATCCAAAGATCAGAGCTTTTCTCCAAAAAGTACAGATTTAAAGAAAGTGAGTATCAAATCAAGTTCTGCTCATTCAACAGATTTGTCTAAACCCTCGAGTCCAAGCGGGCAAAGTTCAGAATCAGAAGATGCTCGACCTGAAGTCACTAATGGTTCATTAAATACCTCGAAATACCTCGCACCTTGTCATGCACCGGTGGTCTGGAAACCGAGCTTGGAATCGTTGAGAGCTCTGCGGTTGCGAAAAGCAACTTCGATGCAATCTCGAACCTCCGCGGTCACGTCAAAGTCAAACGATGACAGTGACCTTGAAGATAGTTTGGTAGAATTTCCAAATTCTGAAGACACTAGAAAACGAGATCGAAAAGCTCCTTCCAAAACGGTGACAATTCAGAGTCCGGATTTAAAAATTAAGTCGGACAGAGAGGATTCTGAATCAAGAGCTGATTTTGTAGAACCACCCTCGAAAGATAAACGGAAGAAATTAATGAGAACTAAAACAATTGCTGGAAAACTTGTAACTGCGAAAGTTCTTGAACAAGATAACGAGAAAAAGGCTCGTTTTGTCAGAGCTCAGACTAGTCTTGACCTCAGTTCGAAGCTTTCTGTTGCAAGGAAGATGTCACATTTTGAACTTAGAGATTCAGCTGAAGATTCGATGATTTTTAAGGAAGATCTGTTGAAGTTTAGAAGTCAAGATTCGCAAGATGAAGGAAAATTGTTTGAATTGTCGAATGAAGAAAAGGAAGTCTTGGAGATTTTGGAAAGTTGTATAGAAGAGGATGAATTCCCTGGAGAGATTTTGAAAAAGTTGTGTGACTGGTATTCAAAGCGGGTTTCGGAAGTTAGGAAAGGTGATATTGACCCTGATTTGAAGAAAGCTTTAAAGATTTCGATAAACTTGCTTAGATTACTCGCGGAATCGAGACGTTATTTGAATTCCGATAAGTTCTCCCCTGACCTTGAATTTTCCTCGAAACAGCCTCCCCTGTGCAATTCCCGTCAACTCAGGCGTGTTCTACCCTTGAAATCCTATAACCTGGTAGCTCCTATTCTCAACATGCCACAGTGGTATCCAAAGAAATCGGTGGAAAGCAAGACCGTCACTGCGAAGATTAAAGATTTTAAGAATGATGAGAAGGATCGCAGAAGGTCCAGCGTCTACAATTTTGACTTATTCGTACGTGTTTTAATTAATGGCCTGTTAATTAAGGAGAAAATGGTTCTAAATATTTTCCCAATTTTAGGTACATCCACCGTCTGTAACAGAACCTTCTTTGGGCGAACATTTTCATGATTCGAAGGGTTTAAATCCCTATGCTCTTTTTCTAGCTAAACCACGGCGAAAGGTAGTAAAATACATTACTAAGAAATAAATATTATTTCAAGTTCAAAATTATGGTAAAGTTTTTTGAAAAAAACTATTTAATTTTCAAGGTAGTAACATGGCGACCACTTAACAAAAAAGATCTAAAGGGGTACAATCCAGATGCCAGTTTAAGTATGAGAGCTTCTAAGATCACTGACAAAATTTGCCACGAATTTTGTGAGTGGCTACGAAGATTGAGTGGATCTTTAGAGCGAATTGACGAGGAAGTCTTAAAGGACATGTTCCAAATTATTTTTACTGCAGATGCTTGCAAATCTATGCAGGTATTATTTTGCATTAAATTTTGAAAACAATTTCTATCCTAAGTCAACCCTTAACAAAAACAAAGGTTTTTAATTAAACAATTAATTATTTTGTCGCTTATCAGGTAATCATGAAAGAAATGCCAACCGTGCCAAAACCAGTTGCACTGATTAGAAATTCCCCAGGTGCCACAGAACTGGAAATGACCCGAAAAGAATTAGTACGTGACATTAAAACTGAAAAGAAACCCAAAAAGACTTTTGCATTTGGAAGTGCCTTACCCAAAAAATTACGTTTTGTACCTCCTCAACTTCAAATCGAAAATAAATGGTTCCTATGCAAAAATGTTCCTCAAGAACTGGAAACTATGGATACTGTTTGGAATGGCATCAAACACTTGGAAAGCGTGAAGAGTTTTGTCGATTGGCTAAAGAATAATACAAGTGTAAGTCTTATTAAAAATTAACAATTAGCTTTATAAAAAAAATGTTATTGGAAAAATATTTGTATTTTCAGATAACACCACCAGATGCTTTAACGCATGATATTCCAACTGCTGTATCCGTATCTCGATTCTCACAAGAAGATATAATCACGCAGGTGGATTTAGAGGGGGTCGAATTGAATATTTCAAAAAAGTAATGCTGTAGATTCTTTTAAGGAAATCAAATTTTTTTCATTGTTAATTTTGTGTTAGTTTATATATAATATATAGATCGTTTTATGTAGAAGTTTTTATTACTTTAATGTTGTTTGTAATTGTTTATGATTATTTTTAGATTAATAGATATAGCATAGCACGCGTTATAAAGTAAATTAAATGAAACGTAAATCTTGTATGTTAAAATAAAGATTTGTTTTACAAAATAACGAAATCTGGGGTTTATATTTGGCACACGTTGGTGTTATTCCAAACGCCCATTTCGTGTATGTGGTTGTACGGTTAACCTCAAGAGCAGCTATATATTCGCGCAATATACCTAACATCATACGAATCTGAAACTAACTAGGAAAACAGAAAGTTAAAGCACCAACCGCAACTCTACGTAATAGAAAAGCTGCGTACATACAAGAATCCACCTGAAAATTGATGGCATAATTACTATAAAAAACTTATCTAATTAAAAAATACATCTAATAAAAGTTAGCAAAACATATTTAATGACAGATTTACTACATATAGATTTTCAATGGAGCTTTTGAGTCGTAAATAACAATAATAACAAAAAACATAACAGTAGCAATGAAAACAATATTGTAACAATAAAAACAGGGAGTACATAGGACATGTAATTATTACATATTTTAGAATCATCGATGAACATCTCTGGGTTGATATGCACTTTTCCAAATATCCACCAGGCAAACCGAACTATGAAATCTGTAAAACATTGTAAGAGGAACTGTCATATGCTTCAAAATAGTCCACAGAACTCTGCCATAAAAATCGTATCTATAGTCTGTTGTATCGGTCGATTTTATTTCGAAAGTTTGGATTATCCATAATGCGATGTTGCATGTAATTAAGAAGGTCAAAAGTTCACGACCTGGCTTTTCAATTCGAAGTTTTTTCGAATTTGAACAACGCCTCAAACCGTCAATTATGAGAGGAGTCTGGATTAGAACTTGGCTCACCTGAAATAAGAGTTCTATACAATTAATGTTTATCAAAATTTCGAGGATTTTAGCTTTAAAGGAAAATTAATAAGTAATTTCATATTAACAAAAAGTTAAGGAAAGTAAAAAACAGAAATTACCTCCAAAATGATTACTGTAATTTTTAAATAATCATGTCTTTGTATTGCTGGAACAATACTGAAGATAGCATAAAGGAAAAATGCAGGAATAGCGAGGAAGAGAAGAATGTCATCTAAAAGTGATACACTGTTGCGATTGACATCCAATTTAACTATTTTTCTGTACGCTAGTGTCGCTGACAATGTCATTACTGTCAGAAGCGTAAGGACTGTTACTAGGTTCGCGAACTCTGCAAACTCAGCATAGCGACTATAAAATTTAAATATTTATTCATGTAAATATTACAAAGATTATAATTTATAATTTTGAAAAGCTTGAGCATCTATTGAATGCTAATAATTTTCAATGTTAAACTGTACAAATTAGAACATTTTTAATTAAATTTAGATGCTTTCAGATAGAATTTCAGTAAAGTAACGTGACTTTTCGAACTTACCGATCAGCAACGACAATGAAGAATACAATAATCGAAACAATTGATCCAACGAGCATCAGTAAACCACCAAAGAGTCCCCTACTTGAATGTGTACAATCAGCGTGCAAAACTACATTACTTCCTGCTTCCGGTCCCACTAAGGGCGGACAGGGCACACCTTCTGATGGATCTCCATCGCAATTACCGATGTTATTCCAAATTACGTACAGAATTCCCACTGTAAAAGACGTCAACTTGTTATTGAAGAGTCAATGTCAGTGGAGGAATTGATTAATTTTACAGTTTACGTAAGTAATTACGTAACTCTTTTGAATTACCTACGAGGATACTGTACTCGATCGTAAAGGGATATAAATATGGTGAGAACCATTCGTAAACGACATCTAGCTCTGTGTGTTGACAGGCGCCGTCCAAGTAACTGCCATTCAAAAATTCCAATAAATCTTGGGCTCCTCTTTGCTGATAGGATGTCAGTGGCAGAGCCAAAGGAGAAAGACTCTGAGAGGATAATATCAAATTTGCCTCTGGAAAGTGCTCTCCGTGTAGACCCTTCAATATTGTTTCGTAATTAATAATTTCATAATTAGTTTCCAATTTTCTGTTCGAAGTCTCTATTCGTTCAGCTTTTCCAACGAATGATATTAGGGGGACGGGAAAATTCCCCTTCCCCTTTCGAATTCAACTAATCAAATTTGAAAGATTTCACTATTTGTCCTAAAAAGCTGGACGACTAGCCACGATCTTTTCTGTTATTCAAAATCTTATTCAGGGAAGTTAAATATTTAAGGAAAAAAAATCGTTCTTAATTTTGATAAGAATAATTTGTATTTTAAATAGTAAATTATAAAATCATTTTATTATCAGGAATTCCTTTTCAATACCTTGTCAGCAGCATTAGCATGCCTTGTTAAAGAATCAGTACTCTCTCTTATAATGGCCCAAATCCAAAAGCAAAGACTTGAAGCTATGGTATGCATTATTAGTATTCTAGCAGCTTCATTTCGTCGATTAATAATTACCTAAAATATACATTTATTAATAAAATGTCAGTGATTTAAACTAAGGCTTAATAAGAATTAATCTAGTATTTACGTTTGAATACTTGTAGATAAAAAATAACAAGAAGAAAGAATACACTGGATAAATTGCATCAAAAAGTAGAGCCACAGGACTGAAACACTCGTAGAATTCTTCGGAAGTTAGAAACACAATCTGCATGTAAAATAATAATATTAACAATGTATGAAATAAATAAATGTATGAAATAAGAATTCATTGATTAATTTTTTGCGTGAGAGAATGTTTTTAAAATATTACGAACCTCGTATACGAGTAAGAGGCCACAATGTGTCAAGTGACCAAAACAAAATACAGCAGCTCCAACTTTTAAGTAAAAACTTCCTGCATGTCTTCCAAGAGCAAAGCAGAAACAGTGATTTGCAGAGGGGTCGTTACTTATGTTTAATTCTGTGGTTGAAGAACCATCTAAAAATAAAATTTCTTTCATTGGCTTTGCGACATTTATTATGATAACAAGATCATCATTCATCTTATGTAAACAATATTCACAATAATTCAAACCTTCTTTGTCGATGCATGTGATGGACCTCAAATGATCCTTTGCTTTGCAGACATAGCGCCGGATGTCGAAGAACAAATATGCCAGATATATTAAACCAACGATCGCCAAATACAAATTAAAGGCCTGTATAGTAAAAATTTATTGTTTACTGCTGTCATTAGAATAGTAAATAAATACTTTCTTCTTTTAACGGGACGACTAAAAATTCCCGGAAAATAAAATTCTCGACACTGTAAAATGCCCGAATAAATAATTACCGAAAAATAAAATTCCCGAAACTTTAAAATCCTCGACAGAAAAAAGTTCTCGACAGTTTATAAAGTTCTTGAGATTAAAAATGCCTGACACTGTAAAATTCCCGAAAAGATATCTAAAAATGTTTGAAAAGTATTTTTAAAATACAGAATAATTAAATTTTTTTTAAATTATTATTTAAATTATTTATTTATTAGATTAATTTTTTTCGGGAATTTTCCAGAGTCGAGAAATTTTAATTTCGGGAATTTTATAAACTGTCGGGAATTTTATATTGTCGGCAATTTTATAATGCCGGGAATTTTATTTTTCGAGAATTTTCAGTCGTCCCCTTTTAACATATTCAAAGAATAAAAAGAATTTAATGATTCATAATTAATAATAATACTCACAGCTGCCAATGAAGAATTGACTGTTAAGATATCGGCCACATAAATAACAATTCCAAGAGTGACCAGAAAAACAGCATAAGTGCAAGATAAAACAATAGAAACGTAGGATCTAAAAAAATTATTATAAAAATGTAGTAAGTTTAATAATTTCCCTTATTATTTCCATTTTGATCAAACTGCAATGATTACATGATTCATTCATGCGTGCAATCCATTTATTTTAATTACAAAGAACAGCAAACTCCACCACTGAGAATTGTTAATATATGCACATCCACATTCTAGACTGCACATTATAAACTTAATGTCATGGAATTTAAAACAGAAGATTTTAGAGAAGTTTTTAAGGACAGGGTTTACAGAAAAATTCTACAGTGAAAACAGAAATGTTTCTTCTTAATTAAGCAATTTCAAAAAGAAATAATAACATAAGAATCAATCGATTATCGAGAACTTCATTAAGCTAAGTTTTCAGTACCCTCAAACAAATTATGCAGCCAGTCGAAGCCTGATTCATTCGTTTGGACTTCGACTATTACGTCGAGCACTTTCATTCGTGCGGAAGTTAAGTTCCCTGGATTAGGGCACCTGGCACTTTGCTGAGACCGAGTCAATAGCCTTAGTCGAAGAGTAATTATTTAACAAAGTATCGAAATTGCAAAAGCTTGTTGAAGACCTGCTACGACTTTTACATTTTTTAAACAAAATCATCAGTGCTGCAAAATGTAGCCCGTGTAGAAATTTCCCTATCTTTCTCTACTTGAAGTAGGGTTCTAGTACGAAAAGATAGGGAAATTTCTACATATATGTGCATATTAAATTAATAGTACAAAATTAGTCTACCTTAGGCGAAATTAGACTTACTCGAAAGCCTGCTTCTTCTCTTCTCGCGATGAAACGGCTGATGTTCGTTGTTCTTGTGAGTTGGTTGTTTGTGTTTCAGAACTCATGTTTTCGGAACCACTGGAATCCGCATTGATGCTAAGTGCCTTTGCCGAACACGCTTCCCCATTTCCAACATTTGGAACTCCTGAAAAACAGAGAATGTATCTTTTCGACGAGCCACAACGTTTATTGGTTATTGGACCATTATTGGAAAATTCATTTTATTAACGCGTTCGCGGTCGAACGAGTTCCATTAAACCAACAAACGTTGTGGATATCGCATTGTTCACCTGGTCTGAATACTTTTCATTGTAAAAATCAAAGTTGAAATGCAGTACACTTGTAATGAAATACGACAAATGAATTTACGAAATTGCTTTGTCTACCACAAATTATTTATATGCTACATCAAATTCAAATTTACAGTCTCATTAATTAACTTTCAATGGGTTAAAACGTTACACTTCATCTGATCGAAATGATCGCGATCATCTGCTCGCAAAATGTTAATCAAAACGAAAACAATTTTTTTAAATATTTGATGCCCGAATTAGTATATTACATTAGTAATTTAAAAGTTTGTAACTCACCGTAAACATAGTTCCTAATACCGTAGCCAACAATATTGTTAGACAAATCATTATTGGATTCCCAAGACTCGGCTGGCACATACCTATAAATTTCTCGTGTAGGCGGTACCGCTTGCAGAACCATCTTTTCATCATTCGCTCTCTGTTGAATATCGATTTGAATTTTTTATATAAATAGAAGGGAGATGCATTTCAATTTCATCAGTCAAAAAACAAATTTAGACTAAATGTTCTTTTTGGAAACAAACTTTAAACCTATAACAGATTTGTCTAATCTAACGAAAATAAATTCCAGTGTCTCCAGTAATTACATGAATTGCGATCATGTTTTGCTCTCACTCTATCAAGGTAAGTTTTTCTCATAGTTGAAATTACGAAATTATTTATCTCGCAATAATCTTGCGTTAATTCATTTGAGCAATGTTTAAGCATGTTAAATGAACTTTTGTAAACGATCTTGCTTGAGGATATACACTTTTCCAGACTAACAATTAAATTTCACTTAAATTATTGATTTCTAAAATAACATAAATTTATTTTTTCTCTCTATTTTTATTTAATAATAGAAAATCTCTGACATCGTAACGTAAATATTTTGTTCTAACATTATTTGAGTTATAATAAGTATTACGCTTCTCGGTTTCATAACGTTTATTACAAATTTCATTATTATTGTTCTTTTTAGAAACATTGTATTTAAACTCACATTTTTACTACATTTTTTTATTTTAACTGATGGAATTTTCTGATAGAAATTTCGCTCGTGGTCAAAAGCACAATTGAAAGGAAAGAGAAGAAAGAGGAGGAGAGAAAGTCCCTGTCAACTATTGGCCATCCGTTTCGCTCCACTTGGACTGATGCGCTCGACCGAGAAATTTAACAAAGTACACGCTCCTTGGTCTCAGTACCTAACACTCGAAACCCAGGAGCCTGGATTTTAATTACTTTAATTTGAACACCTACACCGCGCTTCAGTTGAAAATAACAAAAAAAAAGAAAATAGAAAATAGAACAAGCGCGATGACTCACGACTGAAAAGTGCAACACCCTTTAAAATCTTTTAGAAATTCATTATTGGAAAATCGAATCTTTATGAGAGAGAAATAATGGACTGATTGAAATTGGTAAATGGTCATAGAAATGATAAATCATTCCAAATAAATTATCTGACGAGAAATAAACAGATGTGGTTTTAAAATTAAAATATGAATTCTATGATGCTGTCCATAATATTTTTTCAGAAAGTTCAAATAAAAATTGAATTAGCTTAATATAGACTCGAATTTCATTCA
Organism: Synergus magnus; assembly: GCA_032275165.1. Taxonomy (NCBI): domain Eukaryota; kingdom Metazoa; phylum Arthropoda; class Insecta; order Hymenoptera; family Cynipidae; genus Synergus; species Synergus magnus. The sequence continues at coordinate 10,822,059 of JAUESH010000024.1, forward strand.
CATATTTTATTCATGATGTTGCCAATTAACGCTTGTAAGTTGATTAATGATTTTTCCACTTACTGTAATTCATCTCGAACTGAAAAAGATCCTCAAAGTTCCGTGGAATCAAATATAGGAAGGATGATTCATTTCTTGTATATTATAAAGGGAAGCTGTATTAATAAAATCCGTAGATATTAAAATCGTTCACTAGCACCGACACCTGCTGAAAGTATACTGAGGACATCGCAAGAGAGCCTTAAACTTTCGCTTTTCTAGAGAATCGTTTCACAGCGCAATTGATACCGTAACAAAGTACAAGACGTAGCAATGGACACAGTTTAATACGTTTCTTCAAGCAACAAGGTAAGCGCATATCAACGCGCAAAATTACGAAATTTACGCTCTAATCTGAGACATTGAATCTTTTTGCTTAACTTCTTCGTAAAAGAGTTATTATAAGAATACAATTTTTGAATGTAGTAAACAAATTTTCAAAGAGGGAACCATTTATAAAAATATCATTCGCAAAAATCATTTATTAAAAGTTCCATATTTTATTTGATTTACCCTGATTTCATCTGGTAACAAATTTTAAGAAAGGCACTGATATGTCGTATTTATTTTCCTCATTAAAAGTTAAAAGTAGGAAATGATTTTTAAAGGAAATAAAAGTTAGGTAGTTATATATTTTCTTTAACTTATTCCGCCTTTCCTCCGATGAATATTTTATTTTCAAACATAATAAATAGATAAGAAGGCTTAATTATTTATGAAATTCATACTCGTGAATATAATTTAAATGAAATTTGTGAAGTAGAATCGATAAAGCTGCTGAGTAGATAAATCACAGTCTCGAACACCTTCGATCTTTGCTATGTTTTATTCATTCCTGGAAGTTCACCATCGAAAAATTTTCCTTTTTGAAGGCTCGCTCGAACCACTTGATGTCTCGTCAACTTTTACGCGAACTGAAGAAGCGCAACGTTCAAAGGATGAATTTGAAAAGGAGATTTCAGCCAAGAACCATAAGTGGATTTTAAAAGCGACCAAAAATCTTCACCTTCCAAATCACTATGCAGAAATATTATTGAGTTACATGATGTGCGACAAATCTTGAAATTCGCGAAAAATGTATAAAAGGAAATTTTGTGTACAACAAATCCATTAAATACATGAATATTTAAATAATAAATCTTGAATAGACAAAATAAAATTTATTCCATTTTATCATTTATAAAAAATGTTTTTAAGTGACAATCAGCTTAGAATAATATCGCGAAAAATGGTGGAATGTATGCATCAAATGTTTCCCCGATTATCTTTTATTCATGGTAGAAAATAAAAAACTGACTCCTGCATTTAATGCAAAACGTTGAGGATTTTAAAAAATTTTTATTCACTAATGAATTACACGCTTGTAAAAATGAATTCATTAAACTCATGTAGCTTTTAGCGATGTATATTTCATGATTTAATTTCCTTCCAAAAATTTACGCCAACCGCTCATTTATATAAAATTTTAATAACTTTTAAAATCCGAATTAGAGATTTTATGAAAATTTTATGTTTTCCCAATTCAAATTAATTATATATGTTCTTTTTCTGCAAATATTGCTCACATCGCGCAAAAGCATCCAAGATATCTACAAATTCACAAATAGAATAAAAAATCAATGTTTAAATATCCTGAGAATGTAAAAAGTGTCCAAACTAGATCGGATCCAGCTTACCAAAGTGTATTTTGTCCACTTATAATTTGTATGCATGTACATGACTTATGTTATGTATGTATACAGAAAGTTCATTCCCTGAATCCAGAGAGACTGAAAATAATCAAATTCGTGATCCTAGCTCTGCGCTCTCTTTGTATGTCATCTACATAGGGTATTAGAGGTAGAAGAGAGAGCGAATGATAGAAAGATAGACGCTGGAGACGCCAGGGCGATTCGCTTCGATTCACACGACACAGCTAAACGTGTCGTATACATTCATAAAATCAGATGGGAAACACTTCCTGTGTCGACCATTCATTCGACCAATCTATTGTCTGGAATACCTAGATCCATATCTATTACGAAGCTCGTTCATTTATAACTTTCGGTCACTCCGAACTCAGAACTCAAGCGGCAATTTAATTCGAAACGAACAATACCTACTTCAGAGAACAGTCGAATATCGTCAAAATTATGCAATCTTTGCACATAAATTTACGGGATTACGTAAATTTACCGAAATTTAAAATTCCCAAAATTGAAAATCATCAAAATTTAAAATTCCCGAAAAATAAAAATTTCCGAAATAGAAAATTTCCCGAAGTTAAATATCCCCGAAACTGAAATTTCGCGACATTAAAAATTCCGGAAACTTTTGTTTAAAATTTATTTTCAAAACTTTTGTTCAAAATTTTGAGTTTTTAAGAGAAATTTTGAACAAAAGTTTTGGAAATAGATTTTAAACAAAAATTTCGGGAATTTTTATTGTCGAGAAATTTCAATTTCGGGGATTTTATAATTTCGGGAATTTAAAATTTCGATAACTTTCAATTTCGGAAATTTTTATTTTTCGGGATTTTTAAATTTCGGTAAATTTACGTGATCCCAAATTTGCAGTGATTTTTATACCACAGCGAACACCATTAAGCGGCCATCCAAAAATGACCTAACGCTTTCCCCCCATTTTTGGACCTCCCTTTCCCTCCATGTTACATAATTTTTTCAAATATTTCCATCACTAACTCATTAAATAAAATGTAGCTACTTATTACGAAAAATATGATTAAAAATTCTGGTATTTTTTAAAATAAAAAGAAAGAAAGTGAAACCATATGGAATGCAAAATGAATGAATTCTATAATCGATACGAAAATTATTACGTATAAAAATCTTCTTTATTTAGTACCAAAACCTTTGAAATATCTGGAAATCTTTTAAAATCGTTTGAAATCTTTTTAATTTGTTTTGACATATCTTAAAATATTTTGAAATTCCGTAAAAAGCTTTGAAATATTATTCTCTAGAAATCCGTCGAATCTCCTAAAATTCTTTGAAACTCATTGAAATTACGCGAAATCCCTTGAAATCTGATGAAATCCCTTGAAATTTAATTGAATTTTGTTTGTTCCCTAAAGTTTTCTAGATATCCCTTGATATCTTATTAAATCCTATTATGAAATTGTTTAATCTGTTGAAATCCTTTAAATTGCATTTCACCCAATCTCTCCAACCTATTAAAATCCTTGAAATCTTTTAAATCCACAGAAATCTAATATTGTTATGATTTGTAAAAAAAATTACGTAACACTGTTTTCATTTTATTATTCACTTAGTGTTTTTCTATTTTTCTCACTGTATATATATATATATATGTGTAACAAACTTGTTTCGCCGCCTGCCTTTAAAACTCAATCAGAACGAGTGGCGTCAAAATTACGGCCCAGGACGCGAATTCTATGTAGTATCAGAACCGTAGTGATTTATCCTGCGAAGCCGATCAAGCAGGAAAGAGAAGAGAAGTGAAGAGAAGAGAGGATATAGGAGACTGGGAGTTCGTTAGGATTTTTCGACCGGGTTCGAACTCGAGGTGGAAGCTTAAAAGAAGCAAAATGAGCTTGAAGGGGAAAAAGAAAAGCTGGAACAAAACAGGAGGCTGTGTAGCTTGAAAGGAGAGCAAAAAAAGAATGGAGAAGGGGGTAACTGGCACATAGACGTACACAAAACTTGGCGATGGCGAAAATTTATGGTAATGCGTCCACCAGGCGACTCCGCCATGGGTGTCCTTTCTTTTGCTCTCGCAGTACGCAATAACCATAGGACATCTAAAAGACGTTCGCAGAATGTCTAGGACATCCTCACCCTCAAAGCATCTCCAGGATATTACACACCCTGTGTGTAGTCACCGAGACTCCAGAGCCATATAACGCGGTCGGGCGATTTTTCGTTTAACATGAATTAACGAAAGGTAGTTTTTAACGATCACACTTTTTTATTTTTTATTTCCGGAAAGAGAACAAACGGTTCCTGGGTGTTCCGCCTCGTTCGTTTCATTTATCGTTGGCATAGCCTCCGAAAGCTTAGAGGGCATATCCTTTCGCGACTTTCGATTTTTTTTCAATTTATAGTTGCAGGTGTTCGTTCCAAAATCCAATGATAGTTGCGAGTTGACATAAAAGTTATTATATGAGAATTTATTTATTTTATATATAAACTTTCGAAAGCAATCTTCTTCAGGGACAAGAAAATTTTGAATCAAAGTTAAGTGGCCTCTAATTTATACATCGCGATAAGGTAATAATGGCTTTATGATAGAGCATATAGCGTTTCATTATGATTGCACTGCATGTCATCATAATAGCGCAGCTTGTCATCGGTTAATGACAAACTATACAGTATTTGTTGTTTAACCTCCATGTGCATATCCTCACAATAGCTAAATTTTTAAAAATATTCCCGACTTGATAAATTAAAAAATTTGTTAAAGGACCATTTATGAATTGTTCAGTTTTAATATATATTTGATATACTTATTTTCCGTTGTGGAACATTTATTGGAAAAATTTTGTAGTTGAACGACGTTCCTTTTTCATATAAAAATTTTGAATTCGGTCAACAGGTTCCTCTTTGAATATAAAAATGCATTATTCTCTTCCTTAAAGGTCGTGAAAATATTTTCATGTTTCTACAAGGCACTGCAAGATAAATGATATGAGTTTCGAGAGAAAGCAACAATAAAAGGCTGTCTCTGACCTGCATTGACTTGAAACCGAATCATTTACACCTGCATAATTATAACAGTAAAATAAGATTAATAAACCCCAATCATCTTCCTCCACTCATTTTAATTATATTTTGTAATTTTACACTACAAATGACTGGTATTTTATGTCCAAGCATTCATAGTGGAATTTTACATGGAATTTTTTTACAGTGTAAACTTCCGATGATGAATTCTCGAGATATTTCTTTATTATGAAATTTCAAAGGAAATGATTGATTGATTGCGTGAACATAAGGTAAATGGTTACTGGATGAAATCTATGGTCCGATGTCGAGTTAACGTAATGGAGATCGGTATATACATCCGGTCTTACCCGGAAGGCCACTCCCGTCATGGTTGCTTCCGCGCACCTACAGTGAATTCTACGTTTCGTTTGTGCGTCGCTCTACATCATTAAAAAGAACGTTGTCGCCATGTTTACCTCGACCGGTCAGTCTATCAATGCCCTTTGACAGCGCGACATCGACCGTTGGAAAAAAATTTGATCTCGTTACGCGATCGTCTTACGCGCGGAATTTTAAATGCAAACTATCGCATGAAGTAAACAAAACTGTAGCACAGTTTTCCGGAATAGGAATTTAATGTTCATAATCAACCACAGGTCGTCTTTCTTAACCGATTTCAATGTTTTTTTTTAGAAATGCTAAAAATTACATTTTTAAGAGAACTGTGAATAAAGTGATAAAATTGGCCATTGCAATTCCGTGAATTTTTATCTCTAAAAAATACAGAAAGAAACTCATCAGTAGCCGGAATTATATAAAGCAGATATATTAATTGCTAATCAATATTAGCAATAGGTTTAATATCACAATTAAGGTTATCACATCAATTATTAAAGACAAAATGTTTCTAACAATCTCATAAATTATTTTTTAATCGGTTGGGACATTTGTATTTATGTTTTATAAAGCTTGAAGTATATAAATGCTTTTGAAGACAATTGTGAATTACTTTTGGTCGGAAAAACTCATTTACTGAGAATTTGTTTATAAAAATTGTTTATAATAATTGAGCTGAATATTAATTACATTATTTATATTCTACGAGTGCAGCTGCAATAATTCTGGCTAATAGTGAATTTCTTTTTGTATTTTTTCTTATAAAATAAAAATTCACAGAGTCGAAATGGAAAATTTTGTCGCTTTATTTGTTTATATATTGTAGCTCTGTGAAAAAAATTAAGAAATCGCAAACGGCATGAACCATTATGAACTGTAAATTTCTCTTCCGGAACCACTGTGTGCAGAGAGGAAATAATCAATAAAAATCCTTTTCGAATACTTCTCTTCCATAATTTATTCAAAACTAAAAGGAAAATGTGGATTTCGTCTGTTTTTTTTTATGTACAATATTTGAATATTCTAGAAATGAGCGTAGATGATTTAGTGATATTGAGAGTACCTCATCTCCTGAAAGAATTTCATTATGGAGTAAGTAGTGAAAATCAGATACTTTTTTTTATTGAATTAGCTATTAAAGTTTAGAGTAAGGAAAGGGGATTCATTGAAGAAAGTTAATTCAATCATTCAGAGGTGAAAGAGTCCAGAGACCAATAGATTTGAAATGCAAGTAGCAAATTACTGGAGCGGCTTTAGATGGCGAATGAAATAAGGCGGTCACAGTTCATGCGAGTCGTCCGACCAATCAAAGCCGCTTTCCTAATAGGATAGGATACTTACTTCCAATTCGGATTTGAGAATTATTGCTCCCTCGACTTTTCCCTGTTATATTATCGACTACATTTTTCACAAAGGCTCTCTTTCGTAAAATCGTCATCAAATGGGTGCACGGAAACCCCGATTCTACCAACCCCGTTGTACCGAGTTCCTAGAACCGCAATCTAGGATAATAACTGGGCCAGTAAAATGATAATAATACACGTCAGTAAAATCAGTATTTCAACTTGGTGAAGTGACACTTCTAAGAGACATTTATGTTTCAAAGGATTTTCAAAAATTTTCAAAATTACACGAGTTACACCACATTGAATTTTGCATTTTATAATTGTTATAATTTAACTAACAATTAATTCTAAATATTAAATTCATTAAACAATAAAACATTGCGTTTTATATATAATAAAACATAAAACTTTTGAATGTAATAAATGATATATTAAATCAGTAATATCTAGAAAAATTCTAAGAATTCAAGCATTCAATTATTGATCAAATGTGTGTTAGCGACCGAGTGAATAACCTGAAAACTCTTAGCAACATGTGCTATCCTGAGTTTTATTACCTGCAGTAATTAAGGGAAGACCGAGATAAAAACATCGAACCATTCTCTTATTGTATCTCCAAACTGCAAACTGTAAATCAAATCGTGCGAAGCTGGTTTGAGATTTCACAGCACCTAAAACCAGGGAAGGAAACACGCAACACCTTTTTATTAACCACTAAACCTCTTTTAAATACCGCCGAATTTCTCAAAGAGGAGCTGTCTAATCTGAAGAGCGAACCATCAACATCCAACCCTTGAAATTCGTTAACATCCCGTTGCTAACATAAACAGTATCAGTGCTCAAATACTGTAAAAAACCTGAATCCTGCGAATATATTATATTATATAATTATCGGCAATAACGACCATACAGTTGAAACCCTAAAAGGGTGTCAAGAAAAGTCTGTGCATCAGAGCTGGGTTATGTAAAAGATCCTTTCTTCACATTCGCTCATAATTTGTGTAAAAAATGGGTAAAATTTCTAATTTGGCACGAAACATATATTTCGTAAATCTAAGATAGCAAAAATACAAAAAAAAGTTTTGCTAATCATTACACCCGACGATAATGCTAAAACAGATTAAAACGTGCTAAAACAGACACTTAATTGACTGCATGTGCAAATCTTGTTCTAAGAGTAATCCTCTCGAAACCAGTGGATGTATTCTCAATTTGAGAGAAAAATGCAGAAGTCTTTTTGCCATCTCCCCTCTCAAAAATAAAGGAAAACCTTCTCACCTGTAGAAGAATATTTTCGCTTCTCGGTTTGAGAGGGAAATGCGAGAGGTATTGAGAAGAGAAATTTTCCTCTCAAATGAAGAATATTTATTTCTCGGTGGGTAAAGGGAGAAAATTTCCAAGAGAGTAATCGCAAAGAGAATGCTCCTCGCACGCGACCTCGGCGAACCCTTCTTCAAGCAATTAGACAAACGCTTGTTACCGAAGTGGTCTCACTTCCGGTTGGTTAAACCGGACCCTTTTGGGTGAACGAGGGTGGCTACTTGTGGACACTTCTCATATTTTTCACACATCCATATGACATGCATTGCATGCTTATCGTGCACCCGGGTTCCTGGCATAAGTGACTCAGGGGGCTCAGGGTTCGGATACTGGACCCAGGCATGCCTGAACGATGGGTCGAAAGGGTTGGCCAGGGGTGGCGAAGGATACTCGTATAGGCTATAAAGTATATTTACATACGGAGCTCTGGTCAAAGCCTTTATGGCACATCCCCAAGCCGTGTTAGCCGCCTCAGAGGTATATTCTCCCTTTGGCTTTCTTTTTTCAATACAACAGAAGAGGCTAGATCGCGACAATACCTCAGAGTCCGCAAGACGATTTATCTTCAGTCCGCAAACTTCTGTCGGACGCGAAAAACTTTGTACCCAACACGTTCTACATTTCTAAGGATTTCAAATTTTCTTTGGAGAAAATAATATCTCACGTGGATCTTCTCTGTATCCATGCAAACTTGCATTCTTTAGCATTTACACACTGAGAAACAAAATAAAGTCACTACAACAAAATAGTTTTGTTGGTTAGATTTTGTTGGTTTTACCTAAATTTGGTTGCTTTTACAAAAGAAAATTGTTAGCGTAAGAAAAATGTTTTGTTGGTTCAACAACATTTTTTTGTTAAAACGTTTTGTTGAGCCAATCAAATAATTTTGTTAGCCGTGGGGTTTAGTTGTTAGGGATAAGTTGCGTTCAATAATGCGTTAGAGAACTTGTTAGGTAGTTCGAATCCC